>WWET01000222.1:204911-222617 GCA_011038615.1 Limnodynastes dumerilii
GACCCCGATTCAATTAACCGCGATATGCAAAATTTTACTGTTTTCACCTAATTTGCATATCGTCAAGGCGCGAGGTTCACATCGTTCCATTCAATTATAGCTATTATCGTACCCTGTATAGTAAAATCGAGCCCAAAAAATAAATCATATTAAAACCATTGAGCGCGCGATGAAACGCTATTCAATTGTGAAACATCGCACCTGATAATTCCAAATTTTCGCACCTTAAACAGTAAACAAATTCGCACCTCTGTGGGGTGCGCATTCCAATACAAGTCAATGGGAGTGAAATGAATAAAAAATTTTTTATGTTTTTTCATAAATTAACAATATGTTTATATTATATAGATTGGTTAATATCAATTTTATATATAATTATGTTGATCTGTGTGGTTTTTATTTTTATAGATATTCACCCTGCAAATGCTCAAATCGGGACACTGCTATGATAAAGCTGCATCTGGTCCTAAGTTTCCAACCTAAAGTAAACCTATCTCTAATACATGTACTGGACTCTCCATAGAAAGATAGCTTGTAGAAATTAAAATGGCAGGTATGTCACTGTAAACAGATACCTGTCATGTTATATCTCCCAGCTATCTTTCTATGAACAATCCCATGTAGTACATGTATTAGAGATAAGTTTTTGCTTCAGGTCAGTAACTTATAGAAAGTGTAAGTGATGGCAGATAAGAGCCACATGGCCCATCTAGTCTGCCCGTTTGTTTATTGAAAACTATACTGACTCTAGACCCTATTTACCCTCAATTGGGGGTACAATTTAGGATACCCTTATATTTATCCCAAGCATGTTTAAATTGTTCTACTGTATTGGCCTCAACCACCTCAGATGAGAGGCTATTCCACTTATCTATCACCCTTTCAGTGAAGCAATTTTCCTTTGAATCTACCACCCTTCAGTTTATATCCATGCCTTTGTGTTCTATTACACCTTTTCATTTGAAAAATGGTACCCTCCTCTAGCTGGTCACAACCCTTGATGTATTTGAAAGCTGCTATCATGTCCCCCCTCTCCCTTCTCTGCTCCAAGCTATACATGTTTAGTTCCCCTAGCCTTTCTTGGTATGATTTGTTACAAAGGCCATGGACCATTTTAGTTGCTCTTCTTTGCACAGTCTCTAATGTATTTATGTCTTTCTGGAGATATGGCCTCCAGAACTGAACACAGTATTCTAAGTAAGGGCGTACCAATGATTTATAAAGGGGCATCACTACTTCTCTCTTTCTGCCACTATTTCCTCTCCCTATGTAACCAAGCATCTGACTTGCCTTTCTCATTGCTTTGTTACATTGCTTGGCTACCTTTAAGTCACTGGAAATAATGACTTCTAGATCCCTCGGTAGATTCTAATGTAATGCCATTAATGAACACATGTTTTTGAACTTTTTATATTTTTATTGAAATAAGTCATATTTTTACATTTTATAAACACTACAGAAAACCTTAAACAATAGTTATAGAAATAACCTAAAACTCAAGCATAGATAACAGATAACACTGAATATTTACGAGTGTTCATAAGCATATGGCTCTAATACTGAGCCTGTATGGCCACTCTACTCCCTTGAAGATGATGTGGGATATATATTATTGTAGTGCTGATGTTGCTGGGGCATTGATGAATGTTGGTAGGAGGGTTGCATATACTGAGGCTTATGTACAGGTTTGGACGAGTCCCATTGGAGGAGATTGGTGAAGGTTAACTAGTATTGTATTTGCATTAACTTCCCCCTTTTTGGCCTTGTACAGCACTTCATGAATCAGCCGAACAGCATCTTCCCTGTATCTGTCATCCATGAGCCTTAACTTGCTAGCTAAGCGCATACCCCAGACATCAAAATAGTCCATAGGCCTGTTATTGCTAAATATTTCTGCAGACTTCAGGATTTTGCTGCCCATGTTGTCCTGGCTTTCTGCAGTGGGGCATGGTCTTTTTCTCCCCTTGCTTGGAACAACTCCCCTCATTGATGATATACTTGGTGTTGAAATTATGGTGTCATCAGGAGCAGATAAACAAGTGGGCGTGTCCTTTGTGAAAACAGATGACTGAAAAACAAGAGATAAACACCATTAAACATGTATTCATTAATTTAATTTATTTTCTTTTTATTAAGACTCCTTTTTTTTTTTTTTTTGGTGAACTGAAGCAAACCACTTTTCTTTAATGCTTTAAAAAAGCAACATTACCCCCCTCCCCCCCACACATTCTTTTGAAACTAAATGTGGACTAAAAATTTGTGGCAGAAGTGTTTGGTCTCCAGCCAAATATTCTCCGCCAATTTCCCCAGAGGTTCCTCATTTGTGAAAGGCACATTTTTAATTACCGCATTTGTGTTAAATTCAACGTGAAAAGCTGTGCAAGGCAGTGCTGGCATATTGTGTTTTGTATAACTATTTAAGGAACAATAAGGTGATAGGACCGGATCCACAGATCATAACGATAGCCCACTTACGCATGCAAATTGCGTAAGTGGGCTGTAATGACTGGAGGGCACATGCACCCTCCAGATGTTACGTTAGTTATACTAACATGATTACCTTCGTTCTGTAAGATGGAATTTAAGTACAAATGGCCTGTGCTTTCCCTCCACAGCCAAAAGTGGGTAGGGGGAAGCATTTACATTTTACAGCGTGTGATGGATATTCCACTTATAAGTTTAGCAGTTGTATGGACCGATCTGCATGTGCATGACTTAATGCTGCTTTATGGCAGTGTAAGTCACATTTTACACACAGGGAGCATTCACTCCCCTCTCTTGTACACAATTAAAATCCGGTCCATAATCTGGAATTCCCTAGAGGCAGACAGGTAACATGGTTATTTCAAATACATCAATAAAGCTGCTAAAGCTAATGACACATGCTATGTGAGGTACTTTAATGGTGTAGTCTGTAGCCTCCTTGCTGAAAGAAGTGGTGGTGTAACGTTCATGTTTTATATCACATACGTTTGTATGAATGATCTAATTAAAAATATATATATTTTACACACATGCACTGTGGCACAATTTATTTAATACTTACCTTGTCACTGTCTACGGCTTCACGGGTGAGAGCTGGCATTTCCTCCGAGGTTAAGCAGGACTGGGTTTTTGTGTCAGACTGTTTATGTGTATTCTATTTGCTTACCTCGGTCACATGGTGGTTACGTGAACAGGACCTCTCTCGCCATCTTTAATATGGGTAAAGTGCTATACGAAGCATTCAGAGGGTCAAAATAGCAAGAAAAGCAAATCTCTGTACAGCGGCAGCAGCAGTCAGGGGGATTTATAATAACCAACTTAGCTGCCGAGCAGAGGCGTCACTTTCCCCGCCCTCTGTCCTCTTCCCTCCTGGTTTGCTGCTGGCTGGCAGGGGGAGGAAGTTTGTGTCTGGTGGAGAAGTGTGTATCAATGAGACTCTGTGCATGCGGCCCGGGGCGTGCTGACGTGATCGGGAGGAGAGCTGAGATGCTGGGGTGCTCATGACAGGTATGTAGGTAGGGCCATTCTCCTCCGGTCACTCTTCTCTTTCTGGGACGATGGCTTTTGTATGAGCAGATGAGCTGCGGTATGTCCGGTGTATGAGGCTGCGCTCCATGCGGCTGCTGTGTATCCAACCTCTTACCTGGTACACTGCTGTATGTCCTGACACAGAGCAAGGGGGTGCAGTTCATCCCTCTGCTGTGTATCTAACCTCTCCCCGGGACACTGCTGTATGTCCTAATACAGAGCAAGAGGGTGCAATCCATCCGGTTGCTGTGTATCTAACCTCTACCTGGTACACTGAATTCTGTATGTACAGTGAGGACTGTTGTAGCATGCTGTTGTATGGTCTAAAGGAGGATGGTGTGTATGTAACCTCTGCCTGGGACATTGCTGTATGTCCCAGCGCAATGCAGGAGACTGTCATGTATCTAATTTTTACCTGGGAGACTTTTGTATATTCTACTACATCACCTACCGTGTATCTGACCTCCTGGGACCCTCCTGCATGTCCTGTAGCTGGGTCACTGCTGCAATAGGGATCTGTGTATCTCACCTCTATTAGATCTCCCCAGGCCTCTGTGTTTAGCATTAGAAGAGGATTTAGAGCTGAGCTGTCTCATGTTCTTCTGTATTAGTGCCCTGTTTCCATTATGCATGGGATGCTGACTTGTTTATTCCTGTGATCTACATAATGCTGAGAAAGTCACCAAAACATTTATATCAGTGTGGCCCACATGCAGATTTTATTTTATTGCCCACTGTTTAGTTTAAAAACAACTGCATAGATAAGTTAATCATGGCATTGTATCCTGTTTGTGTGTTTATAAAATTAGGATATTTGTTATGTAAGTATATAGCCAAAAAGTATTTAATTGTTTTTCTATCATAGTTGCAAATGTTTGTAAAAGATTTGTTCTATTGTGTGTCCTTTCACAACTGCATCAGATGTCTTGATGTCAGTGACATTGACATTTTGAATGACATTTTTATATACTAGCATCATTGAACAGAATATGCCAACTCTGGTGTGCCTTACACAGTTTCTGCCTGAAGTTGGTCACACAGGACCAGATTCAGATTTGTGATGTTTTCAGATGACATTTCGTCCGTTCTTGCATCCATGATACGCAATCAAAATGCAATCTGCTGTTTCCAGACTTTCAAAAATGACATATTGTCTATTTCTCTCCTTATTCATCTGCTCCTACACGCATATCCAGCATCCTTTTTTTTTTTTTTTTTTTTTTTTTTTTTGTTCCCCCCCCCCCCTTTTTCTCATTTCCATTTTTTTCATTTGTTTTAGTATCTCTACCTGTGGCCAGGGTAGTGATTTGCATGAGGGTGTCATTATCAGGATACATAATATATGTTTTATACAATTTTATATGTTTGTGTATTTAATAAATTGATATTAGGGATTTTTATCAAGAGGTCAGATTCATCTATACACTATTTTTTCATTTTATTTTTTATATATATATTTTTATATATTGTATTTATTTTTTATTTTTTGGTGCCAGTCACATACTATTTATTTTCTTGTATTTACTTCTTCAACAAGCTTTCTACTTGTTTTGTGATAGGCTGTCTTTGTTTTTTCCATATTTTTAGGCGCTGGATTTATTTTTGTTAATTCCGCTTTTTCTGCCCACCTGTTTTTGATTTGATATTTTACCTGAGCACAATTGATATATTTTTTGCTTATATTTTTTCGCAGGCTATAATTCTTTGACATTTTATAAGTGACAATAAAAGTTAAATTTTAAACTTTATGGAGTACAGGTGTGCATAAGAATAGTGGCTCTTTTTCTTTTAGTGCAGTGGATCTCTTTCCACTTCACTATACTTGTACATAATCTATACTTTTGCCACTAGTTGCACCCATATCTCATTGGTACTCACAATACTGGGATATATATATGAGGCTGACTCCATCCCTTTGATGCGGTAATTGTTTTCTTTAATTTCCACAACCAACTCTGCCAGACAGACCCCGCCCCGCGCATCCTTGCCACCGTATTTTAATATTTGTGCGTGCGTATATATCCTGTGGCCTGGTGGCGTAAAATATGAGAGCCATCCTCAATGTTTGCCACAATGCTTGCCATGAGTGTGCCAGCCTCTCTGTTGGGGACCTGAACTAGAAAGCAGGCACCACTTTCTCTGCATACCCCTCCAAAGACCCATTGTTGGGGCAAAAGCCTGCCAACTGCCTCTTTCTCCTGACAAACAGACTCTCGTCAAGTTCTACTATTTGCCCAGGATCCCCTATTTTTCTTTGTGGTTAACACATGAGTTGCAGTGAGCACGCTTCACGCATGTAATTGTTCCAGTTGCTATTTTGGCCCATATTCAGCTGCTTGTCACACCACTTTATGGATGTCAGCTCCTCTGCCCAGCAATATATAAACCTCAGGGCTGTTAAAAACGGGAACACCCAGATTCCTGTTAAAAATGAGGTCCTGCAACCATGAAACCAGTTGTCAGCCCTGAGACTGGTTTTCTTCTTGCACATTTTAGTGTTACAGCGGCACATATTGTCACTGACATATAAGGTCATGTCATGGCCATTGACACACTTCCTGTGCCTAGGCAAAATGCCTCTTTCTTGGAAAAAGGCAAATGCTTCTACCTCACTCTGTGGCAAGTTAAATATAGTTAGCGTTTTTGGGACAGAAACAGAACAGACAGGACTGACTGACTAGATTTATTTGGCACTGACAGAACTGACTTACTAAAACAGTAAAATCCTGCGCTCGCGCTCCATCCATCCGGCGCTCGCGAGGCAGCGCCGAATAGCAGGTATGCGAATAGCAGGTGTGCGCTAATAGCGTAGCGACGGGGACCGCAATAATAAACAAGTACCTTTTATTTTTGCATTGAACATGTATTGTATTCCTTATTTATGTTTTTATACCCTCTGTTAATTATTGTATTATATATTTAACTATTGACTTTGCTATTGCCTCTGTATGGCGCTGTGGATACCATGTGGCGCCTTATAAATAAATGTTAATAATAATAATAATTTTCTAAAGGGGCAGTTTGCTCTCCCAAGTGGGTGTGATTTCATATTATAATATACAGTATAGGCATGCCAGTGCACTGCACACTAATCCAGACTTCCAAATCACTGCATTTTACGTTTGCACAAGTTGGAAAACATAAGGTAGGACATGGCAATTGGAAGATCTTTGGTGTGAGGGGATTAGTTATTGGATGAAAAGCACAGATGTCTGGATTCAGTAGTATGGTAGTATGGTCAGGTCGTTTTTATGATGTTTTGGGGGTTATTTTCTTAAAGAGCTTCATAAAGTGCCAGTGATAAAGTATTATCTTTACTGTTTTACACTGTACTTACAAATAAATAAATAAAAACCCTGTCCAAGCAAAGTTAGGAGTGTCTGTCTCAGCATATAGTCAGTAATTGATTTAGTCTTTTGTCATATTAAATAGGTAATACCTTAACTCAAGTCTTTATAATGTTGCTGAGGCCAAAATCCTCATAATGCAGAACCTATTAAACCATAATTGCTAATGCTTATAAAGTTATTTTGTTATGTTGTGTTACCAGGACAGGAATAAATTGATACATTTGTATTATATACATTTTTTTAAGTTTCTTCAGGAATTATTTTTTTAAGAAAGAATGCCCATAAAATGAGGTTTACTTTTTTTATTAAGGCCAAATTTTGAAGGGACATTGATGTAAAACTTTTTTTAATTTATTTTTTATTTGCATAATCCAGTGTATCTTCTAAACAACATTTGACAAGTGTCAGAATAAATGACCTGCTTATTTGTAGAATATGCATACCGGTTTTAGGTTTGAAATGTTGGCATTATAACCTGTAGCAAATCAGAGCATTTGATATTGGATGGTGATTTTAGCCTCCAGTCAAATTTGTTAATACCAAGGTTCAATTACCTCATTATACTCAAAATATTGCAATAGCAATTTAGGACTAAATTTACTAAACTTGTCCAAAAAAAGGAGATCAGATTCTAGCTGACATTCGCCAGTATATAATAGAAATGTGAGAGCTAGAATCTGATCTGTTGCTATTGGCAACATCTATATTTTTCCTTTTAAGAAGTTTAGTAAATCTAGCCTTCTAATGTAGTAGACAAAAATGATGGAGAAACTTATAAAATAAGTGCTGGGACAATACATCCTGGCTTTAGGTAATATTTTTTTGTTTATACTGTACCAGTCACTCAGAAATCTCAGTTTTGCTGCACTATTTTTTTGGAATGTGTATGCTCTTACCACTGCTATGCAAATCTTTAGTTGTTGAAGTATTACTCTAGTTTTAAAAAGTGATTAGTTTCAGTAGTTATACTGGTTCATTGAAAAGCTAGTCATACAGGTTTTTCAAAAACTTTGACATGTTTTACAAATTGTGGTTATTTTGGAAAATGTCCGTGACCGTCTTATGCCATTGTAAATTCCAAGGTCTGGTGTAGATTATTTATGACTGTAGCTTTAATTGAATGAAAACACACTAAACCTATTGTGAGATTTATTAAAATTATATTTATAACCAACCTATTACAGCTACTTTAGCCTTGCAGCAAATGCACTAGTAATATGAAATACATGTACATAGGAGGCCCTTGTACGGATTGCAGCATCGTATGTAAGGGCTTAACCAAGTCTGGAAAGTGAATAACGCATGGAACAAAGCATCAAAGTATATATAAATATATTGTATTTACCATTTTACTATGTAACGGGCACAGTTATTTTTTTTTTGTTTTTTTTTTTACCTTTATTTGGGATGTGGTGTTAACAATTATGCTATCTGCCTATGATGTTCTTAAGGTATTGGATTCTTCTCAATAAAATAAAATGGTAACGTTAGCCCAGTATGCTTATTAATTATTACAGTAGCATTAGCTGCAATGGATTAATGGATCACATGACTGCAATCATTGCTGCACACAATTCCTTGCAATAACATGATTGAGGTCTCATTAATATAATGAAAGAGCCAGTTGGTATAATTTTTCTCATGAGAGGAAAACAATTCTCATTTTATGGTACTCAAAGCTAAACACACTTTTTATTATATAGGAAGTAAAACTATAGGGAAAGTGGCTGAGAATGCTTAAACATTATTGGATTTTTGGTAGTATGCTACTTAACAGCAGCTTCTAAGGAAAGCTGAGTGTCCATTTTTAATCAACAAGAAGTAAAAAAAATAAAAATATAGACTAAAATGTCATTATTTTCACCCTTTAATGCACACAATCAATTACCTATCTTTCAATTTAACATTTAACCTAAATCTTTATGATGATATCACTGCCTGGCTTCATGTGAAGCATTCATACCTGCTTTGTTTGCACAGTGTAACTTCCTTAGGTAAATAGTGGCCTCTAACATCTACCGTATTAATGTTACACCAAATTAACACTGGTGATAAAAATAACATGTTTTTCAAATTAATTTCAATACATGACAAAAAAAAGAAAAAAAATTTCCAATACTATAAATATTTGAATATAGATAAAGTGTGTGGAAGGAGCAAATAAATGTATGTAAAATAAAATTCCTCATGTGATAAACATGGGATTTTTTTTAATTTAATTTCATCAACACCTTTTGTGATATTCTGAGTGACCAGGTTTATTTCTGAGATAAAGGCTGATGCTTTGTTTTGTATTGTAAGGCCCTGATGGGGTTGCTAGGCAACCTGGCCTGGTGCCACATTCTAAGGAGCTACAGTCAAAGTGCACTGTAGTAGGTTACTTTATTTCTTTAACACTTCTTAAGTTTCTTTCATCTTTTCATAAATATTTACTCATAAAGGAGTGATTACTTCAACATTTTTCATTTAAAAGAACAGATGTAGATAACTTTTCAGGTTAATAGTAAGTTTATACTTTCACAGCCTTGAATGGAAAGTATCAAGGTAGCCTGGTTTCTGTCAATGAATGTTTAAAGAGCTTCACAGCAGACCTTGTTCATTGTTAAATGCTTTTTGTTAACATCACTGCTCCAATAAAAAGACACAGTAGGGAACAAGCTTAAGTCACAATATATGGATTCAGTAATTGTGTGACTGTAATATAAAAATAATAATATAACTGTGACATTAAAGTGCTAGTAATTCATATGAGTAAGGATGCTAAATTCAGGATATTCTAACTTTGGGGAATTAATGATTTTGAACCTGTTCCTGAGCTGCGTTTCCGCCAGGCTTACTGACTGAATCGCAGCAGTGCGCATGCTCACAATGGGAGCGGGCACAGAAATATGTTCTGTTGCCCAAACGTTTGTGTCCGTTTCCGTCTGCTCTGTGATCGTGGAAATAGACGTTTCACTACATTTAAATGAGAAAAGGGGTTGCAGCAGCAGAATAATGTCCTTAGGCTTCCGTGATATGCTTACACCATCTCAGGGGGTAGTGTACGTAATAAGCAGAGGTAATTTTCAAAAAATGTTTTTAGTTAAATTCAATTAAAATGTAAATAATTAATATTAAAATATTTTTATTTAGAATTTTTTTGAACTGTCAGCATAGTAGTGGAATACTGATACTATGCTCTGGCATTAATATACCATCAGATAAAAGCATATAAATAGCTTTTAAATGTTACAATTGGAAGAATTTAAAAACCCATTTAAATGCTTAAGTAGTAGAGGCTTGCGGCTCTAAAAGCTAATACGGCTACGATTGCTGGGAGAAGGGGATACAAGATACAGTCTCCATACAGAAAGGGCTGTTTCTGAAATGGAGATCGACGGAAGTTAATTTTTGTCTATCTCTATTTTAAAAATTGCGCTAATTAGAAGATTTTATTAATGAATGTGTAAGTATGTTGATTTTATTTTTCGGTATACTTACCCATGCATTAATTTGGGAATCGCTGCCACAGACCCACCGGACAGGTGAGTATTACATGGGAGTCTTAGGGTCAGGCTGCAGGGAAGGGGGTTTTGGAGTCAGGCTGCAGGGAAGGGAGTCTTGGGGTCAGGCTGCAGGAAAGGGAGTTTTAGGGTCAGGCTGCGGGGAAGGGAAATTTAGGGTATTGGAAGGGGAGGGTTAGGGTAAGAATAAGGATTAGGGTGAAAAATTTCTCTCCCTGCACATTCATCTTTGGGATATTTAGTTGCTTGTTCTTTGCGGGACAAAAGCAATCGAATGCTGAGCCAATTTGAAATTTGCTGCTATAGAGCAGCCTTTTAGGAAAAGGGCTGTTCTCACCGCTGACCCACACCTGGGGGACACGTATGCCCCCTCTCCCTAAGTCCAATTTAGAGTTGCTGAATAATGCAACTCTGGAACAGGTCCTTTGTGTTTGGATATGTCTCTCTTGAGCATTCAGGGCATTTCCAGGAATTTGGATGTGTCATTAAACTGTTAAATAATAAATAATTTCTGCATGAATTACTCTCCACAAGGTGCCTGTTGTCTGTGCACAGTGTGCTACTTATTAAAGTGTAGAGCTTTTTTTCTAGCTCTCGTGTTTCTGAAAGTTACTAGTATGTTTTTAGTTTTGTTTTTAAATATACTTTTATTTTTATTTTTCTTGCTTAGCGATTTATTCAGTTATGCTTAATATAACTTATTTTAGGTAATCACCACTTTCTTTCTTTTTTTTTTTCTTGCACCTGCATATAGGCTGAAAGGAGAAAGGGGAGATTTGCATTCCACAATGAGGATGTTCCTTCATTAAACAACCTAAATGTGATTAATGTCACATTTATTGAGCATAGGTGTACTTCTATTGGTATATCCCATTTATATTCCTTCGGTTAAAAAAAAATATTTTGCCTTTTCACAATGGAATTTGAAAGGTATTTGTCAGCAAATGCCACCAGTGTCTGCTTGAATTGCATAGATTTACTCTCAAATTGGCAGTTGTGTTCTGCAGAAAGGGTTCTTTGTTACAAGCAGAAATAAAACATTCGTTGTTGCACAAAAGAACAATACTGCATCTGGTTCAGTATTTCCCCAATTAGATCACTCGTTTATAAAGCTAAAATTACATCAAAGGATTCATAACATGTATGTGTAGAACAATCCTCAGGTTTAAGTCTTATGCCTATCATCCAGTCATACCATGGCAGGATTGTAACATAATATAAATGGATAACAATCACGGTTTTAAATGATAACATTCCAAGCTACTGCTCTGATTGTATTTCATCATTTATAATTCTCTGTATTGGATAGAAATTTATTTAAACCAGTTTAAATTATTTTAAAACACTAGTCAGATAAGTATAGTGATTAGAATGAAGTAAAAGCTTTTTTTTTTCTAGAATGTAATAGACAAAAATAATTTTATCAAACTATATCTGTTTCTAACGGACTAAATGTGATTACTATTAGGGGACAATATGATGACTGTTTTTCTGTTTGATTTCTGTTTAGGGATGACATTCTGCTAATGGCTAACACAGAAAAGAACAGCATGTGATGACTGTATGTTGGAGAAGATTTGATAACCTTAGGAATAGGAGGTAGATATTGCAATAGTCTATTGCAATGAACAGCTGAATCATTTTAACTCTCTTGCAGCACTTGTGGGGTTTTATTGTTTAATCTCTGCTGTCTCAATACACGAGCACATGAAGATCCATAGAGAAAGTTACTACTATGTCTGTTAGCGCAACCGAAGGAGACATCCCACGTTTTTTTGTTGGGTGTGAGGAATCCGATGACGCTTTGGACCAAAGCAAAGTTGAACAGTTGGAAAATCTGTTTGACAACATTGATGAGGATGATGATGATGAAGAATATGACTCTGTAAGTGTTTAGTTTTATTCATTGTGCGTTAATACTGTAACTAAATGCTTCTCAGTGTTATGTCACCAATAAGAATGTTTCAGTTTTAACTATGCAAATGCAGTATGTGATTAGCCTGTTGTTACCGATATAGATAACTGATATGATTTTTTACGTTTTAGGAAACTTCTTCCCATCATGTTATCATTTTTTTTACATTGGCAATTATAGAAGTTATTTATTAATAACTAATACAAAAATATGATGACAATGTTGCTGTTAGTGATTCATTAGCCATTTTTTAAACACCTTCGTCCGGATCCAGACCCCCGCACACTTTACGTGCGGGGGTCCGTAGTTACGCACCCCTAGCGGGAGTGCACGTCCCCTGCACTCCCCACTGGTGGTAGTAAATCTGGACACTTACGTGTCCAGATTGCTACCTTAACTTTTACGTCTAGGTCTGCAGCCGTACGGCGCCGGTAAGTTATCTGGTGAAAGTGTGATTGGAAAGATTATCTTTTGAAAGAGCCCCGATGTGTACCCAGCCATAGGATCTGGCTGTGTGGTAGTTCTCTCTCTCCCTTTTACAAAAAAGGAATATGGATTTCACAGACTATGTACTTTTTGTTAGAGCAGTTTTAGTAAATCTGTTGCATTTGGTTGGCACATCTTCATTCCTTTGGGGATAAATGATCCTGATTTCACCACCATTTGGCCTGTGTTGTCCTTGCATCTGTAATTGGTCATAATTTCATACATTTGTGCATAAATGGTCATGTAGGTTTGGAAGAGGTGTAACCTATTATTCACACGTTATCTGCTCACAGTGGAGGCTCCTGTTAGGTAGACTCAGACATACAACTTGGGACTGATTCAGAGTTCAGATGTAAAGGGAAAACAAGGTGCAGGTGTACAACTCAGCTAAACCATTTTGCAAAGTAAGGGGTGCAAATAAATTTTTAATCTTTTGTATGCAGGGCAAATACTTTACATTTTTACATTTAACTCAAACACTGCATTGCTTTATGTTTAATCTATAAGACAGAGTTGAGCTAAGAAACTTCATCTCTCAAATATATTTGCCTCCCCTTGGTGTTGTTCAGGTCTACTCTTACACCTAGAAAAGAGTGTAAGTGCAGCTCTGAATCAGCCCCCTTATTCCTTCACTAGGACATTAGTGCCACATCACACAATAATATTACCTTCTGACAGCTAAAAGTGGTTAAATATTCTGGTCTTCCATATTGCTTATTTTTTCCTACTACTATTTTCATTTTTTGTATATTTAGTTTATTACAAGTGGTTCGTAGTTCCTTAACATGGTCTCCAGATGACTACTTTGCTAATGCTTGTATATTTCATAAATATTTAAATGATCTTAATTTATTTGTAGTACCGCTGCTATTAAAGAGGTTTTAATGACAACACATAAGTTATCAGGAGTTTGACATTAGTATTAATATAGGCTAATGCCTAATTACACCTATCAGAACATTTCTGTTGTATAGTTAATAAATTTGTAAATAAGGCATATTCCATATTTTCTTACAAAAGAAAGTTGGTATCTTTCCATAGCGATCCAGTGTCTTTTCAATCTTTACACTGTGAAAATCTTACAGATATTAATTATTATCATAATTATTCTGTCTGTCTTTTGTAAATATATGTTGCAGCCACCGGAAAGACAGATTGTGGTGGGAATCTGCGCTATGGCCAAAAAGTCCAAATCCAAACCTATGAGTGAGATATTGGAGCGTCTGTCTTTGTTCAAGTACATTACTGTAGTTATATTTGAAGAAGATGTCATATTGAATGAGTCTGTGGAAAACTGGCCACTGTGTGATTGCCTCATTTCTTTCCACTCCAAAGGTACATTTTGAGTCATACCTCATTGTGGTTATTACCATTCTTATTTCTATTGAAACCTCTGTCATTTAAAGATAGAACTGTTAGAAATATTAGCAGTTTGAATATTATCCAGTCTATCAGCTCAAGCAAATTGTGTCAGCCATTTTACTAATCCTGCCTTCAGATGTGTTTCCCACACAGTGACTCACTTCATAAAACGTTACCTTTTTTAATCCTGTAGTGTAAACTATTTATGTCTTGGCCTTCGATTTCACTCACATCTCATTTTTAAGACATTTTTATGCAAAATATTTTAACCTTTTAATAAAAGTTATACCAGTAAACCATTAACATATGCATATTATGTGGTAATACACTACTAATGAAGCAAGATTTTATGGCTGCCTTCTATAAATGCCAAGTAGAAGTACTTATTAAGTAGATATTATACTGTAGTGCTATTTGTAGGTTAAAATGAATAACTCTCAATACTACTGAAACAGTTCACACTATAAAAGAAAGAAAAAAACAAAAAAACTAAAAGAAATAAGCAAGTAGGCTGCACTTCAAACTCTGCTGTTAAGAGGAGGTGGTATATAGAAACACATAAAATGCTTTATATATAAAATATATCTGTGGTTTGTACACCATGAATATGGCCAATTAGCAGTTTTCATTTCTATATGATTTGTACATTATACACACTATTGATGCTAATTAGCAATATAACGTGCGTTCACCTACAACTTATTATCCAGAGACACATTTTGTCATGTCATGTGTTCAGGATAAAGCATTTTAGTATAATGTATGCTTTACCAGATGTGCTTTGTAAGTCTATAATTATGCAAATGTCTGTAAAAGATAAATCATTACACGTTTTTATTTTATTTTATAGTATGCTCAGTTATGAAGTCATTAACCACTCTATCTTTATTACTGAATAATTACTCCTTTATTCATTTATATATTTATTTATTTCCCTCTATTGTTATTTGTATGTGACAGTATTTTAATCAGTCTTTAGTTATTCCTTTTAGCATATTCTATAATACAAATACATTTATGATGACATATGTTTAATGCAGTCTATGGTAATGTGGGGTCAGAATCTGTTTCTACTGTGGACACTTCCTTCCTTTTTTGGTGCTTAAACAGACCAAACCAAAAAAACAAAGATGAGCCTTGTAGTTTGTTTCTAATACAGTCCTTCCCTTTTCAAGGATTTCCATTGGATAAAGCCGTTGAATATGCAAAGCTCAGGAATCCATTTGTTATCAATGATTTAAATCTACAATACCAAATTCAAGACCGGTAAGAAATCTCTGATGTTACCGCCTTACTTTATTACAGAAAACCCAAAATATGTTTTGTTTTACTAATGTCAGTTTGTCACCACGTTTCTCTTAATAATCTTCTTGTCCTTTTTATTCTTTACTTTTCAGAGCACAACTGTACTTTCTTGTAGCAGCTGGAAAAGGGATTAATAGCACATGTTATAAAATGCTTGCCAAGATCAATTACTGTATACCTGCTCATAGGGCCGGATCCAGACTTATTATCGCTGTGCCATACGCTCGGCTGCTAGGAAGTTCCATCTATTAGTTTAAAGGACACTCCCCCCACTTATGTATGGAGTTTTCGACACTTATGTGACCAGAACCCTACCTTATCTTGTCCATATGAAAGTTTTAATGTGTGGACAAGATAATCGTATATAACTACTAAACCTAGCCCTAACTGTATGATTTACATATTAAGGCCAGCACACCGTGCATATAATCTAGGCACTAAACTCTGGCCCACCCCACATACAGAACTGGGACGTATGAAATCAATTTCCATACACCCGGCATTCCATGTGTAATCCTGTGTTCCGGGCATGCGCAGTGTTTTGAAAACAGCTGATTTACGGAAACGGCTTGCAGCTTGCGTAAATCAGCTGTTGCATGGGAATCTGCATCTGGTCCATAGTTTTCCCTTTGGGTATGAGAAATAGATTGTTATTAAGGCCTCTTTATAATTCCTATGAAATTATCTATTTTTTGTATTACTCAAGAAAAAACAAAAAAACTTTAGCAGTGGACACATCGCATATAATTGTGTCTCTGATGCTAAGGTTTTTCATTAGGACATTAATGGAGTGAAAATATGACTGGTACATAAGGGTTTAATAAACGGATCCATAATACCCAGAGTTACATATGTTGTGGCGTATCTCGTTCCGCAGCATAAATCGCCTGAGTTCTAAAGTGTGTTTTCAGTTACGTTTATCTAAGGACATCCGTGGCTGCTATAGTTTATGGCAGTTTAGGCAACAGATATTTTTCCAGATGTTATTAAGACAAAACCTGAAGATTCTTACACGTGTGCTCTTGCCAACAGGAGAGAGGTTTATAGGATCCTGAAAGATGAGGGCATTTTGCTTCCTCGATATGCCGTTCTTAATCGTGATCCAAACAAACCTGATGGTAAGTGGTCTTTTTTCCAGAAAGCCCCCCAGTTTCCGCAGCTTAGTTTACTAATCGCTGTTCTATGTCAGAGACCAGGGTATTTTTTATGCCTTAATAGTGGACCACTTCATGTGAGAATTTAAAGTAAGATATTCACTGTACTAATGCCTGGTCTTAAGGGTGCACTAGTCTGGCCAGAAGACTTGCTGAAATCTCTTGCATTGTAAAACATGTCACTGCTCAGCTTTTTAATTGTAGTATATACACATTTGGTTAGATTCTGGCAAATATACGTACAATAAATGGAAGAAAATAAGAAATATTTTGTTAAACTACAGTCTATACATTTAAACCCTTTTACAACTACAAGGAACCAAAGAGAGGTCCGGTGCTCCAAACAAACATTATACAACACTATGTGTCAGTACATACATAAAAAGGAGGTTTAGTTCGCAATAGTGGCTAAAGCTCATCTGCCCAGTGTCAAGGCACCTCCTGTAGGTGAGTTCCTCTGCATTTGCTATATGTGTACTCAGGAGGTCTGTATCAAGACACTCCTGCCATTTACAACTATTGTATCTGTACCAAATCTGTTATATTTTAAGCCCATAGACCACAATGCTCATGTGTTATTCATGTCACTCATGCCTCTGCCTAGAGAAGTTTGAATGTGAGTTGAGTCTGCATTTTGTACACCAGGGGTTCTCACTGATAATACAGACTACTGTCTGGTGGTGGTATGTGCAGTGGTCAGTTATGTTTGTAGAGTGTAGCAGCACTCCTTAAATTTTATATAGGATGATACCAAAGGATCTATATAAATAAAATATAAGCATATTGGCTCAATGTCATATGATAAATGGATCTCAAAATAATAATAAAAAAAATGATTGTTTAAAACATAAAAATAAAATATGGAGGGATATAGAGAAAAGATTATTATGAGGGAACAAAGTAGTCAGGAAGGGGGTAGTGGCAGAGCCATTGGGCTGGATCTCAAACTTAAGATGGTGCTTAAAATTAAGAGAGTAAAGTTACTCCTGGGCTAAACCATGTTGATTGCAGGGGAGTCATATTTCATCGGTTGCAAACAGTATTAGAGTTGAGGTGATGTTTCCTATCCCAAGTCTAAATAACAGTGTGATAGTAAAACTGGTCAGTATCTGTTCTGT
>WWET01000222.1:222923-237515 GCA_011038615.1 Limnodynastes dumerilii
TCTGCGAAAAGTGCTACTGCGCATGCGCAGTAATTTTGGAACATAATCTACGTTACTTCTTGCAACGTAGATTGCGTACACGCTGTCTTTAAAATTGCGTGTACGCAATCTATGTTGCAAGAAGTAACGTAGATTACGTTCCAAAATTACTGCGCATGCGCAGTAGCACTTTTCGCAGAACTCCGGCCTCAATTGCGTTGCAGCCGGAGCTCTGAATCCAGCCCTTAATTTCAAGCTCCTTCTTAAGTCTCCATTCAGCCCATTATGAAGTGGGGGGAAATAGAGTTGAGGAAAGCATCTGAGGATAGTGTAATGGGTCATAAAATGGTATTACAAAATGGTACAGGACTATTGTAGAGATGACATGCGCTGGATAGTCTTAAAGAGTTCTACTTATTTTGCTAGTCACGTGACACAGCAATTTTTATGAGGACAACAGGGGTACCTTTAGTCTTGATCATGAATGGTGTTGACCAGCTAAAAAGCCTCAATGATCTGAAATGAACACTCAATAAGGCAACTAAAGCTCCATGCTTTATGGATGTCTTAAACCATCTTAAAATATAATTTGACAATCTAATACTTGTTGGAAAACTGTTCACAGCTGCATATACAAGAAAGGCCAGTGGAAGAAAATAGAAGTTCTTAGTTACCATGACTAGTGCTCTAGAACTTTTCCAACTAAAAATAAAACTATGAGAACAATTTTGCCATGGAAAGATTGTGCTTCTGGAGTACATCATACTTTAATATACATGACCAAGGTGCCAGCTGTTTAACATTCTTTGTTAAGTAGCAGCAGCCGCCATCACAATCATGCAAACAAGATTGCTAGGACATTCATGTCATTTTAATGTTTAGAATTACTGCTCAAACCGGTTGTCATCACTTAGATCCAACATTTCAAAACTGATATGCTAATAAGTGAAGATAAAAAGGAATGTATTGCAGAAAGCTATTGTGTTAGGAACATCAAGGTATACAGCAAACCACCCCAATGTTTTACACACAATCACAATAAATGTGCAGTAATCGGTTTTGGTGTACATCCGAAAATACTTCAGAGATAAAAATATGGGAATGATGGTCATTGCAGTCTGGTTACACAGTTATATTTTGATTTAATTAGTTGTGTCTGGAGAGCAGTAATGTCATTTGTGGCATCATCACTATAGTAGTGATGGAGAAGACTGGTGTACAGCAATCTGTAGTCTGGTGTTCTGTGCCCACTTAGAAGACGCTTTATAAGTGGAGTAGAATATTTCTCATGTTCTGACATAAGAGACTTCATTCTCTCTATTTGTGTTCTCCAGAATGTAATTTAATAGAAGGTGAAGATCATGTTGAGGTGAATGGTGAAATTTTCCAGAAACCCTTTGTGGAGAAGCCAGTTAGTGCTGAGGATCATAATGTTTACATATACTACCCAACATCTGCCGGAGGTGGGAGCCAAAGACTATTTCGAAAGGTGAATTTCTTTCCCCACTTTGCTGAACTCCTAGGTAAATGCACCAACCTGTCTGACCTTTCAGTGATTGTTTTTCTCTCCCTTCATGTTTCCTGTAAGTGTATGGCTAGTACAGGTATGTGCATACTGCCTGTAATAATGGGTCTGAATAAGGCCATTTTAGTAAACTGCATAAACTCTCTTTATTTGGGTATAGTTTGTTTACTCGTTGGAAAGATGGCATGATAAAACTGTACATGTGCAATGAAACATCTAATGCTTACACATTCACAATATGGTGGTTATACATTAATCTAGAGCAGATGCTGGAAAGGTATGGGGAAATCTACACAGGTTAAAGTCACCCAGCGCTCTTGCCTTAACCAGTAACTATCCATGAACATTCTATCTTTAACATAAAAGTCATAGAGATTTGTTCCATACATCTGCAGATATATGATAAGCCACCAGCCACTTACAAGGCTGCTCTGTTTTGGTCCTAATTAATTCTAGTCCCAACTTTGGGTCATATATCATGTGTTTTTATATTGAGAGCAAAACTTATCGCAGAGGTCCCCAAGTGTCCGAAATACTGAAACAGCACCCCCTCTCAGCTGCTATCCCAGACATGCTTCCAAACACACACAAGATGGTGGTTGCTCAAATCAGTTTATAAGTTAATCTAGAGCAGGTGCTAAAAAGGTACGGGGAAATCTACATAGATACAAAGTCACCCCAGCACTCTTGCCATAACCAGTAACTAACCATGAACATGGTTAGGTACTGGTTAATGCCTCGACTCCAACCTGATAAATACCTCTCACTCCCACATCCAAGAGTTCTCCTGGGCTGCACCTCTGCACTGGAACAACCTATCAGGCAATTCAACACCCTCCAATCATTCAAACGCTCCCTCAAGACCCACTTCTTCCGGCTAGCCTAGCCTTCCTGCACCTAAGTTTACCTGCCCTCCCCATCCCTGTGTCTCCTGTCCCGTCCCCCTCCACTTAGCATTTCTGCTCTTATGAGCAGGTCCCTTCTCCCTCCTGTCATCACCCCTCAACCTTATTCTCATTATTTCCCACCTTTTCTCTCTTCAGCAGCTAATTAACCTACCAGCATGTTTTTGGAGTATGGGAGGAAACCCACATAGACACAGGGAAAATATACAAACTCCACACAGATAAGGCCTAGTCCAGGATTGGAACTCATGACCTCAGCACTGTGAGTGCTACTCATGAGCCACCGTGCTGCTCACTGTCTGCTTCCTCTATTGTATCTTTAGTACGGTAGTTATGCATCTGGTCTCATCCACTACAACTAGCAGTTACACTCTATGAATATTGCATTAATGAGCTATAGCCAGAAACATCATTTTCCATTTTTCCCCCCTGTTCCTTTTTGTCCTATTTACAGGCCCTTAGGTTTTTACTAATAGTTATTTATTTGTAAATATGTATATATATCTTTTAATAGATTGGCAGCCGCAGCAGTGTGTATTCACCTGAAAGCAGTGTGAGGAAGACTGGTGCATATATTTATGAGGAATTTATGCCCACTGATGGCACTGACGTCAAGGTATTTAATGTTCTGCTTCTACAAATAAAAAAAAATTCTCTTTATAATTTTTTTAAATTAAAAAATTCAATTGTTGATCAACATTTTAGCATTCTCCCTTTTTATTTTATATTTTTAAACTGCTTTATTGTCATGTTACTAAGGTTTACACCGTGGGGCCTGACTATGCTCATGCAGAAGCTCGGAAGTCTCCTGCTCTGGATGGCAAAGTAGAAAGGGACAGTGAAGGGAAAGAAGTTCGCTATCCTGTAATCTTAAACGCCAGAGAGAAGCTAATAGCCTGGAAAGTGTGCCTCGCCTTTAAGGTAATTGTGCTGTGTAACAGTTTATCATTTTACTACCTGATATCTTTATTCAGTCACGAAAGTTTTATTAAATCACAAATACACATAAAATAATTCAGAAAAAAAATGTAGTTGATTTACAATAGTGAATTTTTATTTTATTTCATTTTGTTTTAATATATACAAAGTATATGTTAGTTTGGGAACAATTTCTGTATTCAATAAAAACTTCCACTATAACAGGATATAGGGCCAGATTTACTAAGCTACGGGTTTGGACAATTGGAGATGTTGCCCATAGCAACCAATCAGATTCTAGCCGACATTCTCTAGTATGAAATAGGAGAGTGAGAGCTAAAATCTGATTGGTTGCTATGGGCAACATCTCCACTTTTCCAAACCCGCATCTTAGTAAATCTGGCCCATAGTCCTGATTTATTGTTCCGAAATTTTAATATATACAAAGTATATGTTAGTTTGGGTACACTGTCTGTATTCAATAAAAACTTCCAATATAACAGGATATAGGGCCAGATTTACTAATACCCATAGCAACCAATCAGATTCTAGCTGACATTCTCTAGTATAAAATAGAAGAGTGAGAGCTAAAATCTGATTGGTTGCTATGGGCAACATCTCCACTTTTCCAAACCCGCATCTTAGTAAATCTGGCCCATAGTCCTGATTTATTGTTCCGAAATGAGGAACTTGTGTGCTACCCCCTAATACAAAAACCCAATCACTCACTCGTTCTGTAAGGATAATGCAAGCCCGAAGGTAGAGCCACAGTAGGTATTAACCCATTTCATACAGCTGAAGGATTCAATCTATCTACACTGGAATAAGTGTATGCAAAAAATGTGTTCTCCTATACTGGATCCACACATCAGTACAGTAAAATCAGTACAGGTTTTCCAAAGTAAATTGCTGATGAAGGTGCATTAATACCATCCAGTGACATTGCCTAGAGATCTGTGTTGCTCTTCTAGGGTACTTCTACACCAGCTCTTTATAAATGAATAGGGTGAATAAAAATGACTTCTAATGTTTTATTTATATTTGTCTTAACAGCAAACTGTATGTGGCTTTGATTTGCTACGTGCGAATGGTCAGTCCTATGTCTGTGACGTTAATGGCTTCAGCTTTGTGAAGAATTCCATGAAGTATTATGATGATTGTGCAAAGATTCTTGGGTAATTGTTTTTATTACTGCATCTGCCATCCTGTGGTATAACTACTTCATGCTTCTCCGCAGTCCAATTTTTTCTTCATGATCATTTTTTATTATAATTATTTGTGTCTAGAACAGGTGTTGTCAAACTTTTAATACTGCCCACTTTTGTATCTTTGTTGATAGTAAAAAGTGCAAAGTAATTTTTAGAGGGGAGAGTTTTTAAAATATATGTACTTAAATGTATCTTTTTATTTATACTCAATGTATAGATATATAAATATCATAGATAATTAAAATTTAATGAATTTTTGCATCTCCATCGATACACCACCTACTAGTACTGGAGCTGCTTAAATTCACACACTAACATAAATTAAAATAATAATTACCCCCTATATCTATTCTATACAACCCCATTTAGCCCCTGTATCTATTTTACCCTAAAATTGGTTAGAAACTGGCTATACAATGTCCGGATAATAAAGTTTTCATATACAAAAGAGCCGCAAGCACTAGTCTAAACTCCATGTGGACTATACAATGTCTACTGTTATACCGACATAAATTCCATCATCAGCCACTACCAGTCATCACTGCTAAGGCCGCTAACCCCGTGCCGCCCACCATGCAAGTTTCAGTCACAAACCAGTGGGTGGTAGGGACCAAGTTGACAACCACTGGTCTAGAATGACCATAGTTTATGTTAACAGATTGATAGAAAATTAGTTTGGATTATTAGTCATTCAATAACTCTTGTTTTTATATCAGGAACATCATTATGCGTGAGCTTGCTCCTCAGTTTCACATTCCTTGGTCAATACCACTGGAAGCAGAAGATATCCCTATAGTCCCTACAACATCTGGAACAATGTAAGCATCAAATGAAATATTTCTGCCATAAATCAAGATGTTTTGTAATGTTCTTGACCAAGATTAAGGCCTTACTATAAAAAAAATGTAAAAATTGGACTAAACTGAGACACTAGTCAGTGTTTGTCATTTTGTAAGCCTTTTGCATTATAACAATAATAACCCATACTATCCATTATTATTCATATTGCTATCTGCCAATGATTGCATTAGCCTAAGGCACTTAGCCACCATTATCTGAGCTTTTCAAATTTGTTGTCAGCATTGGCATAATTTCAGGGGTCTAGAAAAAAACTAAGCAGCTGTACACACTAGTAATGTAGATCTGAAATGCTGAGTAGGGGTGAGATACAATTTGACACTCTTCTTGGTATTATCTTAAGAGTAATACACCACCCTCTTCCTTCATCTTTTGTAAAGAATAATTTTTACCTGCTACTCCCTCCTCCTCATTTTAAACTACTTGCTTTGTATTGTAAGGATGGAGCTGCGATGCGTGATTGCAGTAATAAGACACGGTGATCGGACACCAAAGCAAAAGATGAAAATGGAAGTCCGACATCAAAGGTAACTACTTCAGTCGTGTGCATAAATCAGTGTTTTGCTCTGTAAGATTGTATTTATGATGTCTTTGTATAAAGACATTTAAGAATACCTTACATGCCCTACAGTAATGGAATAGGATAAGATATTTAGGGCCAGATTTACAAAGCTACAGGAAAGGAAAAGTAGAGATGTTGCCCATAGCAGCCAATCAGATTCTAGCTCTTACTTTCCTATTACATACTAGAAAATGTCAGTTAGAATCTGATGGTTGCTATAGGGAACATCTCCACTTTTCCTTTCCCACAGCTTTAGTAATTCTGTCCCTTATTTTTTTTAATGTTCTGCTTTTTAAGTGGGTGGTGACTTGAATAGTTTTGTAGAAAAATAGGTTTCTTGTGATTACTCAGGAAGTGCTGGTAGCTGGAAAAAGTATTGCAGCAGTTTCCATTCATTTGTTTATGTTACCAGAAGCTTTTCTTTGTACATTGTTTATAATGTCTATCCAAATTCTGTGCTACAAATAAAGAAAATACTAAAATCTTATTTTGTATTTGTGTGTATTTCAAGATTTTTTGACCTGTTTGAAAAATGTTATGGCTACAAGACTGGAAAATTAAAACTGAAGAAACCAAAGCAGTTGCAGGCAAGTTATACATTTGTCACATAGTTTCAGAACAGTCTACACTTGCATACATACTGTGCATTACCATTTTCAATAGAGTTCTATATTGGTGATTAACAGGGATCACCTCTAAATGGCTTGTAAAAGTTTTGTGTATATTTTACATCATCAGGAAGTACTTGACATTGCAAGACATCTTCTCGTTGAGCTTGGACAAAACAATGATTCTGAAATCGAAGAAAGCAAAGCAAAACTTGAACAGCTTAAAACAGTATTAGAGATGTAAGTAGATGGTGAAACAACCCTAACGCTGTGTTCTACTCTGTATTTATTTTTTGCTTTTGAGTAAAGTACAATAATTAAAGTTTACTAATATTCCTGAAATGATCTTAATTGTTATTCATGGGGTAACCTTTGTATGATCACAAGATACTCAATATTATCCACCAGAAAACTTCTGAATGTTTATCTACTAACCAAAGTACCATATTTATCATGTAACTCTAGGTAGATATTAATGCTGCTCATGGCATGTAATGCCAGAGCGAGGAGCCTCATGCCTAAGACTTCCTAGAGGGAGGGCTTAAGTTTACCACAGCCACACACTACTGTGATAGACGGTAATCAGTGCGCTTTGTTCACATTCCTGTCTACATAGTTAATTGGATCAACCTTAATGGTTTTTAGCGAGGTTTGCTGGTTTTAACCAAATGTTTGTTTTAAAAATATAAATAAATAAAATAACAAAATTCTGGATTTTTTTTGTAATTCAGTGACTACAGGCATGGCGTTTTTACTTCTTTAAAAGTAAAAAAAAAAAGGGAATCCACCTAGTATTCATGTGAGTGAGCTGAACCGATGCAGTAAATTAACACACACAACAGAGAAATCTGAATCTCAGAATGTCGTTATGAATAGTGGAAGTGCCAGAAAAGCACAATTGAAAATGTTATTACTTATTATCTTATATCCATTTAGTTCATTTGAAGCTTTGAGCCAGACTGGAAACTGAAAAGGCCTCTAAACTAGTGTTTTTATGCAAAATGTTTAATGCCAGTGGTTTGGTCAGTGCCAATGGATTTTGTGTGTGTTTCTCTGAAAAGTGCTTTTGCATTTTACATATCGTATTACTATTCAAATGCAGTGGGAGTCACCGCCGCCGCAAAATGGATGTTAATGGTACTCAAGTAGAGACAGCCAAAAAGCAAATTTTCGTCATGCTCAATATATATATATATTTTTTTAATAGAATGGGTAAGTTTGCTGATCAGTATACTTACCCATTCATTTTTTGGAAATGTCTCAGCAGACCTGCTGCACCCACCACACAGACGGGAAGTTTTGGGGTTAGGCAGTGGGGAAGGGAGGGATAGGATAATGAAAGGGGATGGTTAGGGTAATGCAAGGACAGCCTTAGGGTCATGCTGCGGGGAAGGGATTCTTAGGCTGTTGGGAAGGGAGTCTTAGGGCTAGGCTGTATGGAAGGGAGGGTTAGGGTAATGGAAGGGGGGGTATGGTAAGGGGTTTTGTTGAATTGGGGTAAAGTTTATACTTGCCATTTTAAAGTAGCTTCTTTTCTGCGGGGATCGATTGCTTTTGCCTCTGAGGCAAAAGCAATCTATTTCCCAGTCGGTTTGGAACTGGCTGGGAGAGAACGGCCCTTTTGAAAAGACCGCTCACAGCGGCAATCCACATTCTTCAAATGTATTTATTTATAAGTAATCAGTAGGACTTATTCTTATATTCAATTTCAAATATCTCTTAGTGTACTTTGTATGTTTTAATATGTTTAATCTATTTACATATCTTCATATGTAATAGGACTAATAAGCAGTAAAAATAGTTTTTATTGAAACTTAAAATAAATCTTAAGTCTAATAACTTTAGATAATGTTAGTAAGCATTAAAATATGGCTGATCAAGGTTTTTAAACATAGCAATGTTTTACAAATATTAATATAATAATCAGGATTCTATTTATTTTCATTAAAACATTAATGCAAAAAAGAAAAGGTTTAAAGCAAATAAACTGTTGTATTTTTTACCATCCCTGGTCTTAACCCCAGTAGTGTAGAAGTCCTGTGCTGATAACTAGTTACTGAGACATTGCTATTCTGTTCTCGCACCTGTATGAAGAAAAATCACTTCTGAAGTAATAGATTTGTCTGTTTAACATAAGTTGCTTTAATTCTTTAAAATGTATTTATTTATCTATTAAACCTTATGTGCCCCCCTTTATTTTAGGTACGGACACTTTTCCGGAATTAATCGTAAGGTTCAACTGACATATCTACCACATGGCTGCCCTAAAACATCTAGTGAAGATGAAGGTATCGTGTTAATGTATTTGTCTTAAAACTATACTCCTGTAAAGCACTACGTAATCTGATGGTGCTATGTACAAACCTGTTAATAAATATGTATAGTGTTCAGTGGTGCCCTGACTTTCTACTACTTGCAAGGAAAGTCCATATCAGCCACTACCAGTTATAGCAACCCACAGCTTTTGCACTATACAGATACAAACTTTAAATAAAAAGCTCTGCCTTTTACTACCTGTAGTGACCAGCAATGTCCTTATGTATTAATCGACCCAAGAAATGTTCACTTTATGCCCAATTATATGTCTTGTCTTGTTTTTGTTTTACCAGACTGTCGACGAGATGAACCTTCATTGCTTTTAGTCCTGAAGTGGGGAGGGGAGCTTACCCCTGCAGGCCGGATTCAAGCAGAGGAGCTTGGGAGGGCGTTTCGGTGCATGTATCCGGGGGGACAGGGTAATTTAAACAGCGATTTAATAATTTGTTCAAAATCTATGGGTACTTTCTTCTCTGCATTTCGTAATACAGTTATTTCAAACCAGCAGCCCACACTTAAAATAAATGCATCGTGCTAAATGCTAAAGTTGAAACTATGCTTGGTGAGCAAGATACTGTTGTCTATACAACTGATGCCATGATAACTTAGCTAGCTTAATTAGAAGCTTGAAGCACTGGTACCCATTGTCATATTCATTGTGCACTGGTAGCCATTAAATGTAATGTCCCACGCTGCATTCTTACAAAAACTGCTATGCTGCATAGTGCTCACTAGAAATGTTCCAGGAGCCACTAACACACATTAAAAAGTGCAAGTAAATTACTAATGTATTATTGTTACAGAATTAACGTTGATATAGTATTGTGCTACATAATTAACGCTACTGAATATATATTGAGAAAATATATATTTCAGGTTTGCTTATAATAATGCGTGTATATAACCACATTGTGTATGTTGTTTTCTAGGAGACTATGCTGGATTTCCAGGATGTGGCCTGCTTAGGTTACATAGTACTTATCGGCATGACCTTAAAATCTATGCATCAGATGAGGGGCGAGTCCAGATGACGGCTGCAGCCTTTGCTAAAGTACTTTGATATTTTATTTATATGTTATGACTTTAGTAAGTGGCTTTTCATTTTTTTTTAGAGCATATTGATATTATTTTTATCCTGTATGCTTATTGGATGGAATTGAACTCCTTATTGTGTCAGAATGTCTTCTGTAGGCTTCTGTTGTGGTGGCAATCATGATGTTTTCCTTTTAAAAGTGATGAACTACCTGTAATGCTAAATTCTGCTTATTAGGGCTTGCTGGCACTGGAAGGGGAACTGACCCCAATCCTTGTCCAGATGGTGAAGAGTGCCAATATGAATGGTCTGTTGGACAGCGACAGTGACTGTGTCAGACTGTCTGCTGTAGGCTTCTGTTTCCTTTTAAAAGTGATGAACTACCTGTAATGCTAAATTTTGCTTATTAGGGCTTGTTGGCACTGGAAGGGGAACTGACCCCAATCCTTGTCCAGATGGTGAAGAGTGCCAATATGAATGGTCTGTTGGACAGCGACAGTGACTCTCTAAGCAGCTGTCAGCATCGAGTTAAGGCTAGGCTCCACGAGATCCTTCAGAGGGACCGTGATTTTAGTGCTGATGACTTTGAAAAGGTAACATGACACTTTTTCTTCCCACTTTCTATCTTTAACTATTATGAAAACAGTGTCTTATCTACTCAAAGATCCCTCTGTCAGCTTAATTGCTCTTTTCTTGTAATTGAGATGTCATCTCCTAACATAAGTGCTAATTTGTTAAGGAGCTGATAAAATCAAACAATGTCTGTACTGTTTCCTATATGACACTATTATCAAGTCATAGTGTTTGGAGCCTAAGCTAGATGTCACAACCACTCCTTATGGGCTTTCCTTACAAATAAGGGGGGGGGGGGTTTAGCGGTTGAAGTGAGCAGACTCCGTCAAAGATAAATTGGCTTCTTGCACTTTTGGCATTGACATATATACATTTCTAGCTCTATTTTTTTTTTCTTATGTTGAACAATTGTGTCTAACCACAAGATAAATCTCTTAATACTTGCTGCCCTTTGGTCACCCAGAAGTATTTACTGTAGGACCCATTCTAGAGTATTAAAAAGTATGCATGTATTTTTTTCATGTATTTTTTAAACTGTATTTCCCTGAAACCTTTTTGTCATTTTACGTGCAGTATGTATCATCATGTTGTAATTGCAAATTAAGGGTTCTTAGTGCAAATGACTTGCATAAGTACCCCGACGTTATCAGCTCGATATGTTCAATGTGAACTACACACCCAATGGCATATTTTAATCAATACAATAGTGCTATATTAACCCATATACAATATAGAGACCTGTTTGTAGCCCATTTACAGTAATAGCAACACAGATACTTTCCTTCTTTGGAGGAAATGGTTATAACAACTAACCTGTACTTGATATTCTGAAGGGAGGTTCCAACCCTCACATGTATAATGGCTTCCTTGAGAGTCTAAAATATACACTCCTTACTCTTTACAACCTCTTTGCATTCACCTTTCTTCTTCTAATTGAAATTTTGCTTTAATAATGATTTCCTTCTCGTGTTTTTTTTGTGTGTTCTGAAGCTCACACCCACTGGAAGCATTTCTCAGATTAAATCAATGCAGATTATAAAGAATCCAGTTAAGACCTGTGACAAAGTCTACTCTCTCATTCAAAGCCTAACATCCCAAATCCGCCAGAGAATGGAGGACCCAAAATCTGCAGGTAATATAACTTCGGTTATGTGACTTTTATATTGCGATAATGTTGACCTTTTGGATTTTAAATGCCACATAAGGAGAGCTGTAATGCTGTCCATCTGTTTGGGTTGAAATGGCAGCTGGATTGTATTGCATCAATTACTGTAATGGTTTCTAAACTCATGCATTGCTAGACTTTGTATCCTTGTGCTTGTTGCTAGTGTGTAATGAGCATTGCTATCATTAGTTCTCATTTTAATCAAATGAAAATCTTTCTGTACATTCATGCCTTCGCCTCTGTAGATATCCATCTGTACCACAGCGAGACCTTAGAGCTGATGCTGCGTCGTTGGTGCAAACTGGAAAAAGATTTCAAAACAAAAAATGGAAGATATGACATCAGCAAAATTCCTGATATTTATGATTGCATCAAGTATGACGTTCAGCATAATTGCTCGCTAAAGCTGGAGAGCACAATGGAACTGTACAGGATTTCCAAGGCATTAGCTGATATTGTTATTCCTCAGGTAATGTGCTAAGCCCTGTCTAAAAATCAGTAGTAACCAGGTAGAAAACACATTCATCATAAAAAACTTGGTCCAGAACCACCAGAAAACAGGTGGAATGTTACACCAGGGTAAAACCTTCTTGAATTTCAGGGGACGTCAAATTAATTAATGCCATTTGATCCGTACGGGGTAAATGCATTTTTTTTTTTCTTATTTCATACTGACCAACTTTCCTGGGTTTTTATTTGTTTATTTATTAAGTATACAGATTTATTTAAATTTTAGAATTTTCTTATACCAGAATTCATGACAGTATAAAACAATATAATGAGGTTGTAAATACATGACATTATAGGATGAGAATAATTGACAGAGTAAAGATATTTTTTGTATGTTGACTTCAATCAACATATTAATACATAAACAAAGCGAGAGTTTATCTATCTCTCTCTATGTATCCTACTGTTTTGCAAATGGATTCCTATTTAATGTTGTTTCTGTTTAGTCTGCTGTCATGTGTGTTAATGTGTATGTCATAATGTTCTTTTGTGTTATATATCTTGGAGCTATGTTAGTTTTATTATTTATTTATCTACTACTAAATTATTTAGTAGTATTAATGGATAGTCTGGTGGTAAAGATAGCTCCTTCTCTTCTTTATTTTGGGCATATTACTTTTTTCTCCGGTACAAATATATATAGCTCTCTTTATTATACAAGGGTTTGTTTCCTGTAGATTAGTTGCATTCAGCCATGTTGTAACGATCATCCTGTTGCATATCTAAAAAGAGTTGACAGGTTAAATGCTGCTGTAATACCACCATGCTGCTTGCTGCTCTTAATTTTGTAGCCAATTTTCTAGTTTTGTTATCTTTCCATAAGAATTTAGCATTGAGATTTGTGCATTTACATGTGTTTGATGGAGAGAGAGAGAGCAATGGGGTATTATGAGTATGGAATTTGTCAGCTTAAGTTTTGATAACTGTGTTTCTACCCTGGAAAAGTGTGAGATCTTTCCAGTTACTTAATTGCAATGACAATTTTTGAAGACTCGGGGGGTAGTTAGCTTTAAATAGAACAAAGGACCTGATCCAGATTTAAGTGCGATTCCCGCACACTCGGAGTCTAGATTCAGTTTACCTACCCACACGTCAGCACTACTGCTCAAGCCCACCCATATCCCCCCATTTTCTGCATACATGATAAAAATTACATTCACCCACATATTTTATGAGATTTTTAGCCACTGCCCTAGTCTGCAGTAAACAAATGAACAAGTGTTTTTCATAACACTTAACTGTTCTATATTTTTGCCTGTGTCTATTTATATATTTTTTTAGTTCTGTTTTAATGTGTTATTTAATATTTTAGGAGTATGGAATATCCAAATGTGAAAAACTAGAGATTGCCAAAGGTTACTGCACACCCCTTGTTCGCAAGATTCGTTCTGACCTACAGAGAACTCAAGATGATGACACTGTAAATAAACTTCATCCACTGTAAGACATTTCATGTGCTGAATTTATATGGCTATAAAGTGTTGCGCTACAAATGGCTCCACAATGATTTTTAATTTAAGTGGTTTCATAATAATGTCTTGTATATAACATAAAATGGCTGGTATTGTTAGACGTGCCATACACTACACGTCTGCAGAAAAGAGGTCCACAGCAATGATTGTGCTTCCTGTTATTAAAAATATCACACTGATGTATAGACTTCCAGAGGGAGTTTGAGGTATATCATTAATAAAAACATATTTAGCAAATAAGTTTTAATTGGTGCTGTATGTGGAAAGGTGCAGGTGAACTTTTGTTATGTCATGCTTATAATTGCCGAGACAAGCAAGTATATTAAGTTCTTGCAAAAGATGTGGGGAAAAAAGGGCATAAATATGATTCACCCAACCTTATAACAGATTTCTCATTTTTTCCCAATCTCAGATGAAGTTTATACTGGCTGTTCTGATGTATTTCTTATTTTCTATATTTAGAATAATTGTAAAACTATCATGTCAATTATGAAATAGCTCCCACAACCTTTGCTAAACAATCACTATTGGGTGTTGGTCAGGTGATACATGATGCCAGGTCATCCTATGCGCCCTGTTTTATGTCCATTGTACTCTGTAGGTTAAAGAACAGCGGTGCATTTAGCTCATACCAGGAACTATAGCATGTGATGGCAGAATGCTCTTATAAATCACCAACAGTATACACAAAATACAAGTTTGTTCACGTCAATTTATAGGTTAATGCAAACAGGTGCATGAAAGGCCTGGGTAATCTGCTAGCAACAGAAACACAGGAAAGGAAATGTCCCAGCAACACTGCCATTACCCAGTAACAATCTATACCATTCTATCTGTAACATACATCCAGGATAGAGAATGTCCAGCAACACTGCCATTACCAGTAACACACTACACCATTCTATCTGTAACATACACACACAGGATAGAGAATGTCCAGCAACACACTATACCATTCTA
>WWET01000222.1:237919-248996 GCA_011038615.1 Limnodynastes dumerilii
ATATATATATATATGAGAGAGAATATGGGGTCTATTTGCAGACTTAATTTTTATGCGATAATGCCCATTTTCATGTGAAAATGGGCCGCATTGTGTGAAAAGAAAGTTTGTAATATTTACAGACAATGAATCGCCATGAAAAATGATAGTTTTCATGGTTTTGTAATATTTACAGACAATGAATCGCCATGAAAAATGATAGTTTTCATGGTGATCCATGTAACTATCAGGGTCTCCGCCGGCCCGTTCTTTACAGAGAGGGCCGGCACTTCGTAATATTTGTTAAATGCTGAGTTTTACACTCCGCTCCCGACGTAACACTAACGTCATCTCAGGATGGCGTTGGTGCGATTTCCCCTTTTCCTCTGCCTAATAGCTGTTATTAGGGGGAGGAAAAGGGGGCATGTATGGGGAGACCGCTGGGAGATTTTTTGCAACACTTAGCGCCACAGCAGAAACCTTGGTGCCAGGGTTTATTTAAAAAAATGTTTTGTTTTTTTTAAATTCTATTTTGTCCTAAAAATAAATACATTTATATAAAATATTTTGGCCTTGTAATTTTCAAAGAGAGAAAGAGAATATGAGAGAGAGAATAAAATGAATAGTAAACACACACCCCATAAACAGTATAAACTAATTGCACATCAATAATGTAAAGCACTAATGTAGAAGGGATTTAAGCAATAGTAAATGAGTCTCGTCTAGGATCCATGTAGAAATTCATGTGTGGTTCATACGAGTTCCAAAGATCATCCTGGAAGAGGTATGTGGTAGACAGAGCAGAGGTAATGCATCTAAAGATCGCCGAGGTTAAGCACGTCCTTCCCGATTACTGAATTGATATATCGCCATCCTCAGGGGAAATGGAGAGCTACAGGCATGGAGGTATTGCCTATAGCAACTCACTTTCCTATTACATGCTAGAGAATGTCTGTTAGGATCTGTTGCTTTTGGCAACATCTCCATTTTTACTTTTCCGCAGTTTAGTAAATATAGCCCTTTGTCTTCACAACTGTTTCTCATTCTTATATGATGGGCATATTATTAAAAGGAGTAACTATTTAAATAGGAATAAATAATATTACGGTGAAGTTGGGAATTTAATTAAAATACTGTAGAATTAATGTTAGTTTATCAGGATCAGGTTGCCATATGCAGTAAAACTTTTACAAACATCCAAAAACATGTATGTTTTAATATTGCAGCTATTCCCGGGGAGTGATGTCTCCAGAGCGCCATGTACGCACGCGTCTGTATTTTACCAGCGAAAGTCATGTTCACTCACTACTATCCATTCTAAGGTTCGGGGCTCTCTGTGATGTAAGTAAGCATATAATATCTGTGTATTGCTTCAGTGCTGAATGTTATGTATTCATAGCTCTTATCAGTAGCTTGTGCTATCTAGGAAAATTGTTTCATAGCAGGAGCTGTCGCCTTTCTTTTATGTTTGGACTGTTCTAGCTGAAGATAAATTTGTTATATATTGCAGATAACCTCATTCTATGTCATATGTCTGAATAAAAAAATGACATTTCATTAGGTTAACTGTTTATTTTTGGCATGGGCTTTACTTATTATTACATTGTATAAGAACAATTAGTTTATGAAGTACACAACCTTCTAGACCAGGGGTGGCCAAGCTTAGGCACCACCAACAGTGCATGTTTTCCCGGTCTCCTTGTTGGAGCACAGGTGTGTTCATTACTGACTGATACATTATTAAAGATCTACAGGTGGTAGTGATTATCTCAGCTCTGACTATATGAGGAGACCTAGAAAACATGCACTGTTGATGGTGCTTGAGGCCTGCGCTTGGCCACCCCTGTTCTAGACAGAAAGAGGAATAGGGTCAGGCTGAGGGCAAGGGAGGGTTAGGTTTAGGGTAATGAGAGAGGAGGGTTAAGGTTAGAATTAGGGGAAGGAGTGGGAATGTCAGAATGGGTGATTATGTCTGTGTGGGTTTTCTCCAGGTGCTTCAGTTTCCATCAACAATAAAAAAAATATGCTAGTAGGTTAATTGGTTTAAGCACAAATTAGGCGGATAATGTGTACAGTTTGTTAAATAAAGTACTGCCTAATATAATGACGCTAAAAAAAACTTAATAAACAAAATGAAGATCAGGCTTAAAACAGTCATGAGTAAGTAAATGGGGGATGAGCTGCCATCTAGTGGAGAGAGACCAGAATGGCTGCTGGCACACATGTCTTTTCTACCAGTGTATTTGTTATTATTCAACTGTGTTTTGTTTAAAATATCACAGTTCTACATTATTTGTTGGCCTTTTACAAAACACTGTTAATAATTACCGTGATTCATACTAGATGGTATAGAAAGTTAGAACATTTTTCTCTTTCTGATTATGGTACTTGAGAGAAATGGGGGCTAAATAAATGTATATTGAAGCATAACTGCTTCTGTTTTTGAAATGCAACACAGTTTGCTATGTAAACTACTATTGTGTAATGTTCAGTACATTTTATAATAGTCAGGGCACATTGGGATTTATCTTTATCTTTTTCTTTATAGTTCTTTAATTCCATTACGTAATATGAACTACTATTGTTCAGTGATGTAAGCAGAGGGGGGTCATTCCATTGTGTTCCCTGGTATAATCCCTGTAATTGTACCCTTACAAATGTTGTATGACCTTTTGAAAATACCACCCACATAGTGGAGTCTTGTTTGTGCCATTTACAATTAGTGTTCGGAAAACATAGCAAGGAACAGCCTTGAAGGTTGTGCAGCTTTGCTTTAAATATATGGCAGCAAACCTATGAGTTTTCTTGCAAAAACAGATGTCTTTGTGGTGTAAAAGGCCCATGGCCTCACAAAAACATTGTTCTATATAGTGCCCCTTGCACGTGCTGTATGTAATGTTGCACATAAAATGACTTTTCTTAAAAACTATAATGTCGATGAAGTTTGTGAACCTTGTAAGTACTTTTGTTTATTTTTACAGCTGAGTAAGGTCTCATGTTATAATCCTGAACTTTGCAACAATATAATTATATGTGTAAGCACATTATATCCCAAAGGACTTAGCATGTTGCTTATTTTCTAGGAAACAAAGGACGAACAGTGGAAAAGGGCAATGGACTACTTAAACTTTGTAAATGAACTGAATTACATGACTCAGATTGTGATTATGCTCTATGAAGACCCAAACAAGGTGACTTTTATTTTACTAATAAAACTTATGCTTCCATCATTGCACATATACACATTAAACATATGTTCAAACCAGACACTGTGGCCAGTCTTAAATAAAATAGGGTGTAGGGCACTAATGTATTTGGTGTTATAATAAATGTTATAATAAATTAATAATATGTGATAGTGCTGATCCTTTAATTAACCTAACTAATGGTAAATGACATTATCGTTCTATGGTCTAACTATATATACACACACACATCCAAAATGGTAAAGTAATATACACAGCAGGTGCACAAAGCAAGGGGAATTTGCACAAAAAACACACAACATGGCCTGTCACTCTAGCCATTACTCAGTTACTAATCATGAACCTCTATCTTTAAAATAAAAGTCAGAGAATTAGTTAAAAATATCTGCAGATACGTGATATAAGCCACCCGCCACTTAACTCTAAACTTTAGAGTCCCAATTGTGGGTCACATATCGAATATCTTTCTAAATTAAGAGCTCACTTCTTATGGCTAGATTGCCAGGCCATGTCTTTTTTTTGTGCAAATTCCCCTTGCCTTGTGCACCTGCAATATAAATTACTTTATAACTTTTTGGAATAAATATATATATATTATAATAAGTGGATACCTTTTCTTAAAATATATTCCTCATGAATTCTGCAAACATTAAAATGTAAATCCTTAAATGAAATAACGATAAATAAAATAGATAAAATACTTTTCTATAAACGGCTAATGCCTCTAAATAAGTGAAAACTATGAATTGGTAAAAAAAATGGATAATACCTGTGGATAATTAATAAAGACCCTATATACAGGCTACAAGATATTACCTTTCAATCTAAAATTGATCTAAACATACAAAAAACTGTGGATATCAAAAGTGACACAATATAATGTTCAAACAAGATAAAATATGCTTTCAATGGTGTACTAATAACCGAGGACCCGATTCACAGATAAGCGTGAGTTAGGTGCGGACAGTGCACCTCCCCGGCTAATCTAAATCCCTCCTCCTCCCACTTCTTCCTAAAAACGCCCAGAGGCAGCGTAATGACGCCCCTATCTGTGTAAACGACAGCTATCTACGTACCGATCTGCTACGTAGATAGCGTAAATGACCTACTATGCATGCGCAGTAGGTCTTTTCGGCCAGATACGCACTTAAGAAGCAGAAGCTTAAGTGTGAATCAGGCCCCAAGTGCTTAAAATATAAAAATCTAAACCGCAGTGAATAGTTCAACACTATAAAAAAAAAATAGTCCCCCTCTAGAACGAGTGTCCAATATATGAAGCAATTTAGTGTTCATAAAATATTTTTTGTCAAGTCGTGTAACATAGGTTCCAAAGAGTCCTCTGTACATATGCTCCATTATTAGTTTCCTTACTCCTCTCCGCCACAATTTTACATAATTTGAGGAGAGAAAGTGGAAAAAGTTAGGAAACACATCAATGTTACTGCCCAAAATGTTGTTACATTTATTAAACATTGTATTAAAACCGTTGGCCCTGATTCACACCTAAGAATAAGAGGCTTCTTAAGTGTGTATTTCTACGTTTTTGCGCACTGTGCATGTGTAGTCATCATGACGTAACCGTTAGGCTTGTAGATTTACTACCTGCGGTCTCTAAAGGCCGCATGTAGTTTTTTAAGTAAGAGGAGGTGTGCCAAGACCCTGTAGAAAATTAGGTAAAGTGGGTGGGGGTATATAGATTAGGCTGGGAGGGAGGGCTGATTAAGAGGGAGAATACGCAAGGACAGTTAAGGCACCAAAAAACGGGGACGGGGCAGGGAGGTGCGTATCCACACCTTACGTATCTCGCACTTAAGTGTGAATCCGATCCATTTACAGTAAAACATCACATTAGAAACATGAAACCACAAATCCCAGGACTCTGAAGTATCTGTGCACTGGACCCTTTTAATATCTATGGTATGGACGCTTGTTTTTTACCTGGAGACTTTTATTTGAACAGTAACATTGAAGTGTTTTCTTTCTTCTGCCTCTTTCTCTCCTCTAAATGATGTACAATTGTGTGGGAGAGGAGTAAGGAAACTAATAACGGAGCATATGTACAGAGGACTCTTGGGAACTTGTATTAAACGACATGACAAACACTATTTTATGAGCACTAAATTGCTTTGTATATTGGACACTCGTTCCAGAGGAGGACACTTTTTTATAGAGTTGAACTCTATACGCTAACAGGTCACATCACCGTGGTTTAGAGTTTTATATTTTAAGCACTTGGTTATTTAGTACACCGTTGAAAGCATCTTTTATCTTGTTTGAACTTTATATTGTCACCTTTGATATCCACAGTTTTTTGTATGTCTACATCAATTTTAGATTGAAAGGTAATATCGTTTAGTCTGTATATAAGGTCTCTATCCATTTTGTACCAATTCATAGTTCTCACTTATTTAGGGACATTCATTGTATATAGAAAAGTATTTTATCTATTTATATAATTTAAGGCTTCACATTTAAATGTTTGTAGAGTTCACAAGGAGTATATAATAATAGAAATGTATCCACTTAATTATTGTTATATATGTAGTTAGATCATAGAACAATAATATAATTTACCATTAGTTAGATTAATTATAGGATCAGCACATATTATTTATTTATTATAACACAAAGTACATTAGCGCCCTTCACCCTCTTTGATTTATTATATGTTTTAAAGAGATTGTGGTACCCGCTTACTTGTTAGTAGCTGCTTAGATTAGAGTGCACCATTATCTCTTCCAAATATATACTGTTGCACTATGGCCAGTCTTGCAAATGTTATTGTCTAAAACTGCTTGCTGTATACTTTAGATATAGATACTACAACTTCAGTGAGCTGAAGCTTATGCTGCCACTCACCTTCACATGAGAACTTACTTCGGCTTTGCTGAGCTCAGTAGCTCAACAAATGACCTCATGCTGGATGCCAGACGTAATAAGCAGACTGCATTCACCTAGAAAATTAGATATGGCAAAGGAGGCAGCACAGGAGATGAACTATATTAGTGTCAATAGTTTTTGGGTTAAATTTGTTTGTTTCTCTTTCTTCCCATCTGGGGTTTGCTGAACAATGGGGTTGATGGGGTTTTATGATTACATAAAAAATTTACTACCGGCTTGCGAGCTCTAAGCATGGTTTGGATAACTGAATCTGACAAGCCTCTGGATCTTAGAATTTGGAATTCAAGAACCACAGCGTCTAATTCAGCTGTTGAAGGTTTGGGTGAAAGAACGGTCCCTGAGAAAGAACGTCTGCACGAAGAGGGAGTTTCCAACTGGGACCGACCGCTAGGCTTAGAATGTCCACGTACCACGACCTCCCCGGCCAATTGGGAGCCACTAGAATTAGCGACACTCCCTACTGCTTTACCTTGGCAGCATTGCGAAAGGAGGGAAAACATAATCCTCCGTCTGAGGATCTCGGGATCTTGACCCGAACCGAGGCACCTTGTGATTGTGACGAGTCTCTCACATCGCTTGGAAACTCTTTGTTCCGTCCTGCCTTCTGATGTAGGCAACTGCTGTGGCGTTGTCGGACTGGAAACGTAGTGGATGACCCACTAACCACGCTTGCGCTGCTACTAGAGCTCTGTGGACCGCTCTGAGCCCCAAAACATTTATCGATAGTTTGGACTCCCTTAGAGACCAAAGACCCTGTAGATGTAAGTCCAGAGTAACTGCTCCTCAGCCGGAGAGATTGGCATCTGAAGTCAGCAGGATCCAGTTCTTTAACGCAAAAGGACGGCCTACCGACAAGTGGTCCTTGCAAAGCCACCAACTCAGGGACACTCTTGTCTCCCTTGTTAGATGGATACTCTGTGCTAAGTTTAAGTGGTTGCCATCCCACTGAGACAGAATATTCCTTTGAAACTTCCTGGATCGGAAACCTTGCAAAAGGGATCGCCTCAAATGAGGACACCATCTTCCCCAGAAGCCTCATGCATAGGTGAGCAGATGGAGCTCTTATTAACAGAAGTAGATGGACTAGCTTCTGAAGAGAGAAAATTTTCTCCGAAGGAAAGAAAATCCTTTGAAGCCTTGTATCGAATACCAGGCCCAAGAAAATCATGCGCTGCGATGGAATCAAGCTGGACTTTCTGGTGTTGATTAGCCATCTGTGAGACTGCAGGAACTCCATTGCCACCCGTAGATGCTGGAGCAAAATCTGCTTCGAATAAGCTTTTAGAAGTAAGTCATCGAGATATGGAATAATATTTATTCCCAACAACCTGAGGCGACTGACCATTACCCCAATCACCTTCATGAAGATTCTGGGCACAGTCGCCAGACCGAAGGGTAATGCCTGAAACTGATAGTGGTGATCCTGGATAGCGAACCTTAGAAAAGCTTGATGTTCCTCTGCAATAGGGATGTGTAAATATGCATCCTGAATGTCTATAGATGCTAAATATTCCAGAGGTTCCATTCCGTTGATCACGGAACGAAGGAACTCCATCTTGAATCTGGACACCTAAAGCCTGGAATTCAGGGACTTCAGATTCAGAATGGGACAAAAAGAACCGTCTGACTTTCTCACCAGAAAAAAGATTGGAGTAAAAACCCTCTCCTTTCTGGGAATCGGGGACAGGAACTATCACCTCCTGCCACCGCAAAAACTGAATGGATTGAACAAGGGACAATCTTACCTCCTCTAAACGAGGCAAACCTGTGGGGAAAAAAACCCTTGAGGAACTCTGTCCTCAGACTGGAGCATAACCCTGTTGGATTAGAGTTAAAATCCAAACACTTGTGGTGGAAGCTCTCCAGGCATCTGCAAAATTTGACAGACGAGCCCCCACTCCCTCCACAGGAACGGACAGAAGACTGTCAGGAACTCTGTTTCTCAGCCGGCTTAGGAGTCTCTTGAAAGACGACTTAGGCTGTCTCTGCTGTCCTTGTTGACCCCTGGCATAACTAGACCTGCCCCTAAAAGAGGGTCTGAATGAGCCAAATCTAGAACTTGAGAAGGGGTGGGGTTTAATCTTAGGAGGATTAACAGGAAGGAAAGTACTTTTTCCGCCTGTAGCCTGAGCAATTATCTTATTTAGCTCTGAACCAAACAGAATTAACCCGTCAAAAGGCAAGGATTCCAAGACTCGCTTTGAGTCAGCATCTGCCTGCCAGGAACGAAACCATAATATCCTCCGGACTACTACGGACAAGGCCGAGGCCTTAGAGCAATATGCAACAGCGTCTACAGCAGCATCAGTAACAAAACCCGCCGCTTCCTTAAGATGCTCCCTCAATAGAGTGAGTTCTTCTAAGGAAGAACCATCCCACAAACCCTGAATGAGCAATTCAGACCATTTTTCCATGGCCTTAGCTACCCAAGGACAAGACAAAATGGGTCTGAGAGAGGAACCTGAAGCTGTATATAGCATCTTTAAATAGGAATCACACCTTCTATGGAGATTATCCTTTAAAATTGCTGTGTCTGGTACAGACAGCGTAGTGGGCTTAGACAGTCTAGCTATAGGTGCATCCACCTATGGTGGCTGCTCCCATTTAGAAACTTCCCCCGATAGAAAGGGATAACACATGGAGAATCTCTTGGGTACATTAAACCGTTTATCCGGTTTAGACCATGACTCCTAAATAATTTCCTGCAACTGAGCAGAAGAAGGAAATGTAACAGTCGTCTTCTTCTTTCTTTTAAAAAGGGAAAACTCTTGGGGAGAGTTACCCTGGTCCGAAATATTAAGGATCTGGCGGACCGCTAAGATCAAATCCTCAACTCCCTGAGGAGAAGAGGAATCATCCTCCACAGTAGGATGGTCAACATCTGACATTAAAGCAGCAACATCCTCCGATGTGGAGGCCTCTGAATCTGAGCGCTCCATGAAGAGGGCTGGGGTAGAGGAACTGCGTTTAGTGGCCTTTTTAGGGTCTGCAATTTTTTGGCTAAGCTTCGCCACTAACTTCTGTAAGTCCTGGGCCCACAATGGAACCGGATGGACAGTAGGGCCTAACAACATAGAAGACGTTTCAGCACTCACCGCCCTTGTAGACTTTATGCGGTAGAGTTCAGCCATAGCAGGCGACTTGGCCCAAGCTGGTTCCCCAGAGTAGACAGAGGTCACTGGCTGGCGGAGTTCAAGTGTTTACGTGTCGCACACTAAACACAGAGCACCCTGGTCCTGCCGTTCACTGGGTAGCTTTGTTTGGCACCTGGAACAAGTGAAAAACAATTGAGATTTTCCTGAGGAAGACTTTTTTTTAGTACTTTAGTACCCCTTATCCAACATAGTGAATGGGGAAGTAAACCGCAAAAATAAAAAAAAATTTGCCCCTCAGAGAAAAATCTGTGAGAGCTGACAGGATTTTTGGCGGCCCGCCAAGGAGAAGGTCATACCATTCCTATGGATTGCAGGGGGAGTACAAAATGCCTTCACCTGAGACCCAGTGTTCTAACCCACTCCTATACTCGGTAAGGAGCCCCCTATATTACACTAGTTAGATACACTCCTTGGACCCCCAGCTATCAGTAAGGGGGGGACCCAGGTCCTTATTTCCCTTTATCTACAAAAGGAAATGCTGCACCCACAGTTAGCCAGCCGACAAGGGGCTCACAAATAGTATATTCTCTGGTGGCGGTGGCCATGTCCGACGCTAGCGTGGGCTTTTAAAAAAATTATCTAACCTAGTCGCCCCAGCCACTGGAGGAAAGGTTCTACCCAGGAGGGACCTCTGTAGAGAGTACAGAGTCTAATAAGACTCTGTTCCTCTCCTACAGCTGCCGTTCTGATAGTGAAAGAGCCGGTGCTGTAGCCGCAGCACCAGCTCTCTCACACAATGCAGCTGATTTAAAGGAACAGTCATTAAAAAATAAAAAATTAAATAAAAGAAAAAAACAAAATTTTAAGCTGCAAGCAGCTTCCAAAAAAACACCCAACTCGTAGGGCACTTGAAAAAAAACTGAGGTCCAGTGGGGGTTGGAGACGGGTGGAGCTTACCTCAATAGTTATTTAACTATCAAGTGCCCAGCTCCAGTGTGCCTCTACCAACCCATGGTCGCAGTGTCCCCCAGATGTGAATGATAGAAATTTGTAATTCCCCACAGGTTTGCCGCTCTGTATCCTTTGGCAGAGACCGATGTGTCTAAATTATCTTATCTCTCTGGGAGAATAAATTAAGGAGGCTGCAGGCTACCTCTGTGAATCTGCCCAAGTGGCAGTAGCTAAGAGTTCTGACTCTTCTGTATCCACCGGGCCTGCACTGTGGCTCTGGTCTTTGTCTGTGGATGTGGAAATGAGACAGTCTTTGGAGGTGTTTTCTTTTTGATGGTTCCCTTTTATTTGGCCCTCAAATGGATAATATGATTACGCAGGCAGCTGGAGGAAAAAGTCCTTTTTTTATGGTCCTCTTCTCAGAGAGGAACCAGACTATTTCTGTTTTGATCCTTTAACCCTGCAGTCAGAAAGCCTTCGTTGCCTGATGGCAGTCCTTTCGAGGAAGGTCTCCTAGCTTTTCTGCTGCCAGAATTCTGGACTCTGCATCCTAAAGAAGCTAAAACCCAAGAGAAGACATCTGCATGACAATGTCTGTCATCTTCCATCTCCAAAGGAGGTGGGAGCCAGGCTTCTCGTCTTTTGGGACAAGTGGCTGTCTTTCACCGAGTGACTGGTGGGTCCAGGAGATCATCTCCAGGGGCTATGTCATAGACCTCCGGGTGCCCTCTCCCCACAGGTTCTTAGTTTCCCCTCCTCCTCAGGATCTGGTTATCAAAGCTCAGCTGCTAAATCTTCTGGATTCCCTATTGGCTCGCAGGGGCATTTCAAGTCCCTTCTCTTCAAAGAACAAAAAGAGCCGGACAGCTCTTTAAATCTCAGAGACCTGAACCCCAGCATTTGGATCCCAAGATTCCAGATGGAATCCCTCCAATTAGTCATCGC
>WWET01000222.1:255726-272963 GCA_011038615.1 Limnodynastes dumerilii
ATATATATATATATATATACCTAATAGCATGTGGCTTCCATGCTATCTGTTTTGAGCTAAATTGAAATGTTATGGCTATAGACCAGTACCAAGGCCTTTTTATAATGTTACTAGGGGTGTATTACCTAATAATGGGGGCAACCATTTTGTGGACAGAAGCTAAAGTGATAAGGATGCAGGGTGCTTCTGTTAGGTGCGGGTTGCAGATGAACCAGAGGAGGCAAAACATGAATTTGGTAGCGCACTATATTACTGAACATGATTATTTTTCATGTATTATTTGTAACGTTTCTGTGGAAGAGGTCCTGTTAAGCATTTCCACTTTCCTTTTAAGTGTTTCTCTGCTTTAAACACATAGGATGTTGTTTCAGTATAAGGATCTATGTTTTATACTGGTTGCTTTGGCTAGCATAATCCTGCATGGATTCTAGTGACTTGTGCTGTCCTATTTCCCAGCTGCCTGTTTCTGGCTTTTTTGTTTTATTTGGTTTTCCTTCCAGACAGGTCATGTTGAAATGGTGTGTCTATAATTTGCAAAATGAAAGCTATGTGGTTATGTTTTTTTTTTCACTTCTTTCTAATTTGTGTGGCCATTACTATTCTGAATGCTTGCTTTGTACCACCCCATCACCACAGGTCTCATCTGTGAAGTGGACCGCTTTCAGAAGGGAAAGCTTGCATGAAAATGTTCTTTCCCCACTAATGCATCATTTATCTGTATTAATATTACATGTCTGGCACAGGTGGCCCTATACCACACCTCACGAATCTTTACATCATTAATACTCTGTGTCTTACCAAGAAATGTTTACTTCCAGGTGCTATCAGATAATAATAGCCATATCAGAGCTGCAAGACTCTTGGAACAGAAGCACAGTGGTTTAGGTAAGTATACTTTTCTCAGTTGTTGTTATATGTATTCATTTAAGATTGGGTCAATGCTAACAGGCTGGTGAAATGCAAGCCGCTTATTGTTAACCTGCTACATTATTAAAGGTGCACCTGAGCATGGCAGCAACACTCCATATATGCTGGCAGTCTGCTGTGAATTTTAAGACAATATATAAGGCTGCTGCTGACTTTAAATGCAATTACTTCAACAGAGTCAGAAAAGTAAAATAACTGAAATGAAGCATATTTTGTTGGTGGTACTTTTTTTTTTTTTTTATCTGTTTATTCTGATTTTAAGTATTTTTGTAATGTAAAAAACTCCAGTTTTGCTGAATTTTTTCCCTATAGGCAAATGGTAGACACGAGCTCACACCAATTTTTTTTTTCCCATTCTTGCATTTTGATAGCTTAGCGAGGATGCAGCACATGCTGGATTGCACGTTATTTGTATACATGCAGCAGTCTCTTCTCCTCTATGCTGTGTTAGTGACAGGAGAGCAGAGGAAAGACATAGTAGCCCAGAGAATTACTTTACAAATGAGGTTAACAGAGTAGATATCACACTCTGCTGTGCTGTGTGCCGTGAATGCCACCTGTCCATCTCCAGACATCTGTGATTTTTACGTGATTATCCTCGTTTTCATCATCCTTCCCAGCAGAGGAGGCGGCACCGTCTAAAGTAAATAACGTTTTGGATTGTGTTTTGCAAAATACAGACAAAAGCAAGCCAGATCAAATCAAGGATATTACTGGAATCCAGAAACACAGCGTTAATCAGATCAGGCAGAGCTCATGCAATATGTCAGGATAGGGAGTGCATGTGTCTTATATGCAGTGAGTGTAGCTTCTCTTTCACATCTTAGACATTCTTGTCCTGGAGCTCTAAATTTTACATAGGTGTTTTGTTTTTAAATGCACTTCTAGTGTTTGGTATTTCATTAGTGAATTCTAAAATGGACATATATAATGACATGCCTTCAGTAAAATGTGTGCCTTGTCCTCTATATAAAGACCTATTACACATTTGTGGTCATAGGTTTTTATATGTTACATTTGGGATTACAGATTATCAGTTTTTTTTGTTTCCAACGCATTTTGCATGTTCTGACCGAGCACTTCATTCGCCTCATGCATGTTATGAGAGGGCTATCCACACTGTTGTGTTTACTAGAAAAGAAGAAGTGGAAGTGTTGCCCATAGTAACCAGTTTCTAGCTATTCTATGCCAGATAAATGATGGCTAAATTCTTGGGGATTATTTTTTATTTTTGTTTGTTTTATATTACATTCATTTGGTACTCTATTTGGTCAATCTCATTAATCTTCATTACAGTTAACTATATTACAGATGTTCTTTCATTTATTTATTTAAGTTGGTTAGGCTATCAATATTAACTCTTGCTTTGTGCACATGTTAAACCTGTTGAAGAGGTTCCTTCTTGATTTCTTCTGTATTTTGTATAATTCTGTGCCACCTTCTGCTTTTCTGTTAGCTTCCTCCATACAGTGTACACAATTTGCCCCCCTCTCCCCACGTATCATTTTTCACCATACTCCATTAAATATGATGTACCTGTGATAAATCCTAATGCTTCATCTAAACCAGGCCATGGCAATCTGTGACTATCATGTGTCCCAGCATGCTTTGTCAGGTATCAGCTGTAATTATACAGTTTAAAATATGCCAGGATGGTTTTACCACACATAGGGCTGGATCCAGACTTAAGTGTTTGAAATGAGTTACTCCTGGGCTAAACCATGTTGATTGCAGGGGGAGTCATATTTCATCTGTTGCAAACAGTATTAATGTTGAGAGGTGATGTTTCCTATCCCAAGTCTAAATAACAGTGTGATAGTAAAGCTGGTCAGTATCTGTGTGCAGTAAGCAATTCAAAGACACATCCCCCGCATGCAAAGAATAAAATTAACTTGACTCCCCCTGATATCAACACGGTTTAACTCAGGAGTAACTTATTTCATGCACTTGCTTAAATCTGGATCCAGCCCATAGAGAGCAACAAGTTTCTCAGGCCTTGTAGATGTAGACAATTTGTACCAATCTTAATATAATTCCAGTCTTCTGATCCGTTTCCTAGCTCGGTCTTGGGTAGAAATGGCTTCTATTTGCTAAATATTGCCTATATAAGTTTGTTGACAGAATAACTCGTATATATACTTTTTTAAGTACATTTATATTCTCTCTGAAAACGTTTTAGAATCTAATACTAACTTACAAGGTCATAGATAGATAATATAAACTGTGACAATGATCTTATAATAATTACATTTTTTAACTGGTCACATTTGGAATAACTCCTTGACAACAATTGTAATTGCTTCAGCTGAAGGTTTAATTAGGTTATATATTAGTCTAAAACAAAAGGAAAAGAGAATAATTGTTCAGTCCACACCATAAGATGCGTAATGAACCACAGGAAGCATTAAGGGATCACAACCACTGATCACAAACAAACCAATATGTTAGTCTGTCTTCTGATACATAATGAACTAGATGCTCCTGGTGATTGGTTTGTAATAAAAATGTACATTTTAAATTCTAATGCATTTCTTATCTGTTCGTGGCTAGTGTTTGGAGTGCACGTCGTACTCTGTAAAGACATATTTTCTTTTTACAATTCCCATGAGCAAGAAAAGTTATTGCAGACTAAAATATGCAGGTTTGACTAATAAGTTAAATGTTGTCAATGCTTACAATACAACTCAGTGTTTCCTCACAACTCTAATAAGTAAAGAATGATTTAAAGTTAATAATGCACCTGTCATATATGTAGAATAAGATGCTGGGTAGCCTGCCATGCTATTGTTGCCATAGGCTTTACATATTTATGGCAGATTCATTTGCCTATTGGTAAATACCGATGCTGGTTAATACTATGAAGTACAACAGTATTCGCAAGTTGACTTTTAATTGCTTTAAACGTGAAACTAGTTAAATGATGGTTAAATAGTTCATTTTCTTTATTCTTTATACGTTTGTCTTTGTTTCATCTTTTTATTTTCGCTGTGTTTTGTTTGTTGGCAGCTGTATATGCTTAGTGTCTGTGTCTACTTGTAGTTACTGTAAAATAAAACTGATATTCTAATCTTGTTCGCACACTATTCGTGCAACACTGTGTCACAAGATTGCTGTATATGATCCACGATGAACCCTTTCATTTCCCTTACGACTGCTATCCAATATAACCCAGTGTAAACACCATATATGTGTGCACAATCTAGTCTGATTCTACACATTAGGGCTTGATGTGGGCTTTAACATTGGAATTACAAGTTTTCATAAAAATGTTGTGGAATGAGAGTTGTCTGAGAGTATTTGTTATTTTCATTCAACGTTCATTCCAGATGGTTGTATATGGCTGCATCATTTCTAGGTTAAAGAAAGCTTATATTGGTTAGATTAGCTCTGAGTCTGGAGAATTCGTATTACATAATAGTGTTGGAGATTGCTCAGGTTAGGCAATTAAGTAAAGGGAGTTTATATTTAGGTATTTCAGGCGTTTGAATGTTTTTGTTTAGTTTTTTTGTATGTGGGTTTTATATATTGTATATATTTAAATCCAATTTAGCAGGACTGCCATCTTTCACACTATTGGCTCTGTGTGATCACATGAGTAATACCCCTTTCACACCAAAATCCTGGATTTTACATGGGATAATGAACACGGATTTAACCAGTGTTGAAGCCATTCACACAGCACCTTTGTCCCAGGTAAATCCCTGTTTGTAGCCTTTCACACTGGACCCATGTCTGCAGAGGCAGAGAGTTATTCCCATCCCCCCAATTTGCATACTTTTAATGGAACCCTTTTACAGTGCAGTGTAACTGAGTTCAACTCGGGAGTAACCCTGGTAGCGACCAGGGTCGTGTACCCCGGCTGGACCGATTCAAACAGACACCCGACCAGGTTATTCCCGGGTCCATGCCTTGGTGTGAAAGGGGTATTAATTACACCAGTTTAATAAATTGCTATTTCATGTCACTTTGAGGTGAGCCTTCCTAATTTACCCAGTGTTTACATGCATTTCCCATCATGCCCCCTAGTAATGGTCCTAAGCAATACTAGGTTAACATCCTGCAGTCTACTGCTGTAAATTGTCTCTAAAGTGCCAAAAAAAAACCTTAAATTGACTTCCCTATGCACACTACAGCCTTCCCATGTAGCTCGTCACACTTGAATATGTCTCCCTGCAGACCCTCACTCACAGAAAAAAGAAACCAGGAAGTATTCACATTCTGGGAAGTGTAAAACCAGAAGTCCCTATTGGAGCTCTCTACTACGAGGTAAGGAATCTAGTGGTATTCCATCCTCCCTGCAGTAGAGTAGCTGTGCCTTCTGAACCCATTCTATGCAATTAAACTTGCCTTCCTGCAAAGCGCTCATAAAAGTGGATCTTCCTTAGTATCTTCCTGTTGCTTTTTACAGCAGCTGCTTTTTACCTGATTAGTTGTATTTTTTTTTCACCCAAAATGGTATTTCTCCTCCTATGAGTAAATTTAAAATTTGGGACCTGTGCAAGTTTATACTGTTGTAATGAAAATATGTGTGCGCAAATCAAGCTTATCTTCATTGTGTATTGGCTATAGAAAATAAATAACAATATTTTGTTTTTTTATCTTTATCAAATTGCGAATCTGTCATAGGGAGCATGATACTAGACATACACAATGCCTTAAGGGTATGGACACAGAGATTCATGTTATCCAAAATGAAGTACTTGTAATGTGGAAAATCACTGTAACAGATGAGACTGTACATTTTTGTAAATGCTTGCCTTGTTTTCTTGTGCCTTAGTGCTGGGCATTATTCAAGAAAATACACAAAGCTATTTAAGTTTGACTCTAATGAATTTTGGAATTCTATCCGATATGGTTAGAAAAGAAAAAAAAATGACATAAAGGGAGCTATAGATGACATCTTTACACTGTACACATGTGAATGTTTCTTATGGTCCTTTATTTAGTCTTTGGATTATCTGCAGCAGACCAGTTTTTGTACACAGTTTTGCTATCTTTTTATTGTAATAATATGAGGCCTAACATGACTTTAGGACTCTCCATGCACAATCTCTAATAGAGAAAATGTATTCAATGAAGATTTGTTCATTTTATTTTGCATGGTCCACTGTTTGTGGGATATCATTTTCTTTGTCCATTTCTCTTAGTTGTTCTTAAAGTTTGACTACAAGTTAGGATAATATATTCATTAGCAGCAACACTTTTTTTATGTCTTTGCTTACATCTGTTGGTTTAGATGTCTCCAACCTTGTTGTAGTTGCGATTGTATAGCTAATCCTATGATATCATCAGAATTGACAGCTGCCAGACTAGTAGCTGCGATCCAGCATTACTATACAATTTGCATATAGCCCACCACAAGCATTCACGTGCTAATGCCCCGTCCCACCACTAGAAAGCCTATTGAAACACTTCTAATATAGAAGTCCAATACTGGAAGCAGTGGCGTATCTACCATGGGTGCAGAGTGTGCAGTGCAAACGGGCCCCTGCAGACAAGGGGGCCGACCCGTGGCACTCACCCTGCACCCAATGGAGGATCCCAGTACCATCTATATCTGTACAAACGGTGACGGTCTCCACCAGCCTTCCGTTCCCAACAGTGCACTCTGCGCGCGGGCGTCACGTGGGGATGTCAGGCGTGCGTCACGCTCCTCTTCTGTACGCCCCTGTCTGGAAGTGTAGCCTGTTCACGTGTGCAACCTCAAAATACTGTCATTTTACGACCATTTTTTGCGAGTCTGCATCCAAGTGTCTATCTGTGCAGAATGGACCGGATCCAGAGTTCTTATGCTGCGGTTCCGCAAATCCGCTGCCGGCATTGTGTGTTTCCTATCTAGACTTTTGCAACTCTGGATAGAAGGTAAAGAAAAGGTGCATGCATTCGCATATAGGAAGAGGCTGCGAGGTGTACTCTCAGCAGCCTATACAAGTTTGCATGTTTCAAATGTGTTTTTTATATTTAAATATAAATCCTTAAGAAAAATATGGAGCGAGTAGTCTGTTAAATAATGTCAAACTACAATAAGCGCAATCACCTGCTTATCAGGTTTAAAAAATTCTGATTGTGTATTTTATGTAAAAAAAAAAAAGCTTTATAAATGAATTGATTCTTCATTTACTTTTACTTTTCTAATGTAAAAACATGTGTAAGGTTATGTTTAAACTAAAGAGAAGAGTCATTTATTGAATAAAAATAGTCGTACAATTACACTAGCTCTGAGTTGGTGGAAGTGCATGGAGTCCGGCCAGCTACTTGTGCCCGCAGCAGCTCTACACCCCCCTCCTTTTAATTATAATATATATGAACTCATCATTGTGTTGCGAACACACAGTTGCGAACACAGGTGGTTTTCAGCAGTGCGCCCATCATTCTGTGCTATCTCCTGTTCAGCACATACGCAGAGAACGGTTTCCTACTGCACTTCCGAAACATACAGAAGTGCAGCTCTGGATCAAGTCCAATGTCAAGTCTAAACGTGTATCCTCCTGATTCAATGAGTTAGTGTACTGTGCAACTGTGTGAGCGATTGCAGAGATTCATATCAGGAGTCAGTGACCTGTAATATGCACGATGCATGGAATATGCACTTAATGTTTTATTTAATATGTGTTATCTAATGTATGTTGTATAAAGCTCCCTGTCGTACCAAGTACTTTTATCTGGAAGAAACTTTGATGTGGAGCAGGATATATGACCCTTTAACAATCTTTTAAATAAGGGGGAATTCTTGCATTGTGTACTTCTCTTATTGTGATCTGCACCGGCCACAGATTCCCTATTTCTGAATTTTATTTATTTTTCTTATGCAACATAATGTACCATGACAACAGGTCTCCCTATATTTAATTTTTATCTGGTTCACTTTTATTTCTCTGGCTAAGAAATGTGCATGCCTTTTTATAGTATTTCTCTTAGAATTTTTTTTCAATCTTAATTAATTTTGGACTTAATAATAATAAAATAATATAGAATACAGAATACATCCTTCATTGGTGAGCAGAAGATGGCACAGGGTACTTTAGACTGGGAGGATGCTAATTACGTTCTCTCTGTCTGTTTTCCCTTCCATATGGTGACCACTAAATTATGTTGCATGTTGCATGCATCACTTTTGTGAATAGAGGAACACTAGGTTGCTGTATTTTCTCTAACTCCCACTAGGATCTCACTGCGTGGGTCTGTTTAGTACTACAGTGCTCGGGGCCTCTTCAAGTGCACCTAACCTTCTGGATTATGCTCGTGTTCATCGTAAAAAGCTGACTACTTCTGGCTGCATAGATGGTATGTGCACACACTCATGCACACTTGTGTGACACAATGCCTCTCGGCAGAGGATGGCACACTAATTATTATTTTTAATTATGAATATATTTGTTTTAAAGTCATAATAATAAAAAGTCATTTTTCCCCCCAATTATTTTGTTATTGTTTTCCAATAGTTTAAGATTAATTTACCTTTAGTAAATAAAACCACTGTCGTAATTAATTGAAACAGCCATTTTGAAACTGTTAGAAAAGATTCACTAATTTGCTTTGCATTTGTTGTGTTACCAATACAGTTTATTGTACTGGAGACACAAATTAAATGTGGAAATTAGTCCTTAAGAATTCCTTCATCCTATCTGGATTTCATCCATTTGCATTTTTAAAGTGCATCATCAGGTAATACTTGTGAACCAGCCCTAAAGTTAGAAACTGAGTAGCCAGCTTTCCTCATCCTTATTCTGAATCTTTGAAAGATCTCTCAGTGGCCACCTGAAAGTTTTCTCTTTCCGCCAAGTTTGTATCTTTGCTGTGGAGTGCACTGCATGCTGCTGTATATTAACAAGTTCCAACACACGGGGAGTTTTTCTTTCTTTTCTCTCTCTTTTTCTTTTATATTTTTTTTTCCTCTTTTTATTTTATTTTTTTATTTGGTAGCTGTTATGAATTTCAGGTACCTCTTTTTCTCTTTCTTAGACGCCACACGCAGCTCTGCTGTTAAAAGGTTTTCTATCTCATTTGCTCGACACCCAACCAATGGTATGTTTTGTTTATTTTAATGATACCCCGTGCTTCATTTTTCTTTTCTTTTTTTTCATTTGGTTTTTCAACATGGGATACAGGATCACTTTCCTTCTTTGATCACTACCTCATTGGCTTTCACATTTCACAAAAATTCTATCCTTGTGTTATTTTTGCGCGCGCTCAAATATCAAGGCTTTACCGATCATTCACATATGTATTGTGAAATGTAATGTATTTTATTTATAAATTATTTGAATCTGTTAATCAGTTTAAAAGTTCTGGTTCAATTATATTTTGTAATTCAATATTTTTTTTAACTAATCTGATCAAAATATGACCTGAAGTAACCTTTTAAACATTTCTTTAATGATAAGAATTTAAATAAACATTTAATATTTAATCATTATTAAACAGTGTGAGAATAGTCCATACAAAGGAAATCAAATCAAAGGTTTGTATGACTTATATATATGCCTAGTCTTTAATTATTGGACAATTGTTGATTTTATTTTGGTGTATCTATATAGGTAATTTTCTGTTGGTCGTTTTTTTAAAATCACAGATTTTTTAATATACATTTATCATTTGCTAGGTGTATATCTATTGGGGTTTTTTATGGTTTGTGTAAATTTTGACATTTGTGTTCTATAATAGAACAATTCTTTAGGAAATATATTCAAGTAATCACTTCTACTTTTGTCTTACTATCTAAAATGACCTAATTGATAGCAACATTTAAAAAATAAGCAACATGTGCTGACTGAGACAAATGATCTTAAGAAGTTTGCAGGGTTTGTACAGTTAATGCTGTCCTAGCCTTAAAATATGTGAAGGTAAGTAAGCTGCAGTCAAAGCGGACATTTCTAAGGGGTTGGCTTGACTTACTTAATGTGTAAAATATTGCAGTATATACATCTTTAATATTGCTTGACTGGCACTACAGATTGTCTAAGCATAGATGAAAAGGTTCTAGTTTTGTTTCTTGATGTTTTTCTGGGGGGTAGAGAAATGGCTTTCAGCTTTTATATGCATTTACCTGTAACGTTGTATATACATTTATATCTTTGTGTTTTAGGATTTGAGCTGTACTCCATGGTGCCTTCCATATGTCCTTTAGAGACTCTCCACAACTCCTTGTCTTTAAAGCAAGTGGATGAATTCCTCTCAGCAATTGCAGCCCCTTCGAATGATTGTCTTCTGGATACTCCAACGGCTTCTCCTTGTAGGGCACATTTTTATATACTATATTTTTATCAATGGGTTTTAGTACTGTATAACATTTCACATCCAATGCATGTGGAATTTGCACTAACCATATGGGCCTCATTTTAGAGTCTGCAACCTAATGTTTATTTTTATTCTAAAGGGGTCATAACCCTCTCATTATTATTTCCATTTATGCAATACTTAAATTATGAACTAAAAGGCTCCTTATCTACAGCAAACTGTAACTTTAAATATCATTTTTTTTTTATCTTAAAAGTCATTGGCCTAAGAAATGTCTTGTGTATAACTCCCATTGACCTGATTCCAGCAGAACTGTCCCTAGTTTAATTTTCTGTACCTATTTTAAAGCTTTGTTATCAGAGAGGAGAGGGTGTTAACACTCGCCACTTTCCCAGATCTCCAAAGTTGAAAGTTATTCTTGTGAAGCTGCAAATTAATAGAACATAACTGCAACAATATGTTTAAACATACATATCAATTTAATCATGAATATTCTTATATTTTTACAGCTACTCCTGGATATCATAGTTATGTTAGCAGGAAAACTTCCTTAAACACTTATACTCCAACCAAAATACTTCCAACACCACTTTTCCTTGGTACTGACATTTCATCATCAGACCCTACTGCTTTGGGTAAGTAAGTTCCTTAGTGGATTAATTTTATAGTGTTGGATAAAAGCACGTTTGTATTTGCAAAATAGTTTTACTTGAAAGAGCACTGAGATGCCAAAATAGCTGATGAGATCACCAAGGCAGGGAAGTGTATATATAGGATTTCAGTAGGGTGAGATCATATACTTTATGGGCACAGGCAAGTTTAGGAAGAACAATGAGGTAAAGTCATAGGTAGAGACAGAATCAGAGGGCTAGAAAGGTATGGCAGTCAGAAGAATAAGAATATGTTGTGATTGAGGCGGAGTGCTGTGGGCTGCTATTAAAGTATGTGTAATAAAAAGTGAATTCTCAGCTTGACCTTGTTAAGCACAATTCATTGATGTGAAGGGAGAGGTTGAAGCTGGTTAAGGATGGAATGAGACAAGTGGCTATGTACAAGAAATTGAAAGGAAATAGAAATACATAAATCAGTAGGTAGAGAGAGAGAGACTTCTTTGAACATTACTAAAATAAAAGTGTAATTGGAAGATTAGAGAGAGAGAGAGAGACAGGTTGAACGGAAAGCATTGGGATATATGGAACCAAAGAGGTTTCTTTCCTTCAAAGCCTATTTTGTCACTTCTGCATCAGTTAAGAAAAAGGATGTACGACTGTTTAGATAGATATAGGACATAACACTAGAATGTTTGAACAGATTCATTCCCTCCAGTCGGGTGGCTCCTTGACCCATGAGCCATGAGTGTATTTGTGGGTAGCTGGTAAGTGTGGAGTGCAAAGGTGGTTGTAAGGACTGTGTTAGCCAGGACCACATTTAAGGATCAGCCTAGTCATGGCAGGAAATAGCGGAGTAGATTAGGGGAACACATTGCTTTTTGTTTCTTGGAGGGGTTCCATTCTTGGGAGTGAGGTCTTGTGGCCAGTAGATAATGATGGGGCAGTCCTGCCTGTTTCCACGTTAAAATAAACCAATTCATTGTTTTACCTTTTTGTTTTAAAATAATGCTAAACAAAATCAAAATAATGTTTTTTTAGATACATGAGTTTGAGGGGTATTAGGACTATATTTATGTCATGGGTTATCAGTATATAGTTTTATGGTTATAATGCATTGGTAGATGTGAACCCGTGAAGGCGCTTTTCCATATAATGTGTTCTTTGGCAGTGAAAGAGGTGCCACATAGAAACATCTCCACCACCTGCAATATTAAAATGATGTCATTAAGTGTTTTCTGACAGGCAAAATACAATCCAATTACAGCAGGGGTGGCCAAACAGTCGATCGTGGCTGGGTGATCAGTCTATCGCACCTCCCAAGTGTCCCAATCACCACTTCACAACTTGTCCCGAAAGATCAGAGTCTCGAGACAAAGTTGTGTGTTTTTTGTTTTTTTTTTGTAAAGCCTGTGCCGCTGTATATGCGGAAGGGATTTACACGGCACAGTACAGGTAATACAGGGCTCCTATGGGAGCCCTGTAGGACCAAACTGTTACTGTGAATGGCAGTGACCGAACCTATGTGGTCACTGCCATTCTACAAACAGATTTGGTCCTACAGGGGTACCGCACCACGTGACCGCCAGCAGACTGAGAGAGGGAGCGCCACGGAGGAAGGGAGAAGACGTCATAGGTAAGGCTGGATATAAGGGCAGACAATGGAGGCTGGATATAAGGGCAGGCAATGGAGACTGGACATAAGGGCAGGCAATGGAGGCTGGATATAAGGGGAGGCTAATCACCACGTGACAGCCAGCAGACTGAGAGAGGCAGCAGCAGAGAGAGGGAGCGCCACGGAGGAAGGGAGAAGACGTCAAAGGTAAGGCTGGATATAAGGGCAGAATATGGAGGCTGGACATAAGGGGCACACATGGAGGCTGGACAAATAATAAAGAGGCAGACATGGAGGTTGGACATTATAAGGGGCAGACATGGTGGCTGAACATTATAAGGGGCAGACATGGTGGCTAAACATGGAGTCTGGAAATTATAGTTTTAGTTTGTTTTATGTGTTCATTGGCTCATAGCTCCCTAAAAAGTATTGCATTATGATTATTTTGGACTATGGTAGATCTCAGAAAGGTTTTTCAAATTTAGGGTAGATCCCTAAGTCCGAAAGTCTGGCCACCCTGGATTACAGGGTGCATTGGTGTACCCAACTCTGCAAGGAACACCCATAATTGTCAGCTCCTTTCCTAAAATCATAAAATCAAAAGCCACGTCTTTTAAATGACTTATGTTAAAAGGCACTAGTTCAGGAACTTTAAGGATAAAGTTGTTTTTCACATTAAGTAGACCATTGGGTAAACTGTATGTAATAAACATTTTCTGCCACATTTTGTCGTTTATGGTGTTTTTTTATTTTTGTTTCAGAGAGAGGTGCGCCATCAAGCACCATCTCGAAAACTGCTGATCTTGTAGTACAAAATGAGAAACAAAAACATTAAGGTCAACAAAAAGAACCTTGCTCCTTGTCAAGATGACTATATGCAAGCAAAATAGACTCTACATTCCCAAACCGTTGTATTACTTCACAGTTAGGGAATTTAGAAAACTTTGTATCTATTTGAGATGTATAAATATTTTTTACTGAGTTATCACTTTGTAAAGGCTGAAAACATAATGAAATGTAAAATGTTTTTTTTGTTTGTTTATGTTTTAAGTAACTTGCAGGCCAAACAATCACAATCGCTTCCACCAAAATAAGTGAACTTATTTAAAGACCTTTTAAAAATCATATACATAAAAAAAATGTTTGTGTTTACAAAAGTTACAATCAGTACTGGGCAACCACAAATACCACACTGTTTCTGTCTCATGCCTGATAACTATTCAGTAAGAAGTTGCACACCAAAGTTTATTTTATCTTCAGTAAACTTAATATGCTGTAGCACAAGCTCTACCAATGCATGTAGTGAGAGACACAAATGATAATGGTAATGCTACAAAATGAATACTGTGATCCATAGTAGCCAACTAAATCAAATTTTTGTTTTACTGATACTAAATAAAATTATTGCTTTGAATCTAGTTGCTATGGGTTACAGCGGCGGTATTCTATACATGTCTTTCCTAGTTTTCGTCAATGTTTTTATTCTGTTACTAATCATCCTCTTGTACATATAAGGTTATATTTATTTAAATCCCCATCAGTACCATAAATGTAGGTTGGCATTTCCTGTCTGCATGGCAGACTAATAATCCATGCTTAAAGGGCAGTGCATAGTCTGTTAATCATATACTGCCATAAGACCTGTTATACTGGTATTGTACTGCAAAAAGTCCACAATAATTTTATCATATGCCAAATGGACTTCAAATGAATGTAAAACTTGTTTTGGCGTTAGCTAAACAATTTGTTCAGCAACTATATTCTATAATCCACTAGAATTAGAAGTTTGCATGGCTTCAAAAATGTGAAAAAATATAATCTATATAGCAAACAAGTTACATTTATATTCTACAGGTCCCATAATATTGTAACAATTTATGGTAACCAAAACATAAATTTCTTTGCAAGCAATAATTTTAGCTGCACGGGTCTATTTAATAATGAACACATCACAGTATACACTGGTCAATTTAATGCATTTCTCCCAGGTATTTATTTGTTAGGGTGTTTTATCCTTGCATGAGATCAAAGAAAAAACCAACAAAGCTTTCTCATGCTATAAAAACTATTTAAAAGAGGTGATCAAGAAATAATGCCCTTTTACTGTGTTTATACACGCACATATCTGCTACATTGCTTGTCAGTTTCAGTATTTAGGACCTGATTCACACTTAAGAATCTTCCTAAAATAAGAACTTAAAGTCGCTCCTGGGCAAAACCAGTTAACAAGTTAATTGTATTCTTTGCATGCAGGAATACATATTTGAATTGCTTACTGAAAACAGATACTGACCAGCTTTACTATTACACTGTTATTTAGACTTGGGCTGGGAAATATCACCATTTCAACACTAGTACTGTTTGCAACAGATGAAATATGACTCCTCTGCAATCAACATGATTTAGCCCAGGAGTGACTTTAAGTTCTTATTTTAAGAAGATTCTTAAGTGTGAATCAGGTCCTTTGTGCTTCTAGCAATCCAGCTAGTTGATAACCAAATAGCTTTTTTGCTTAGACTGTATTTATCTCTTTGCCCAGTACCATACAGTTTAATGTTTTTTAATAGTTCCTATTTTTCTGCTTAGTTGAAAGGTATGTTTGAATAAATATTCTAACTGTGGAAAATATTAGGCATCAACATATGTATTCATATACTGCAAAAAAGGCAAGCCTGTTTTACTTGCATATGTTAATAGTAAATGTACGGACTTTTGTTCTGGCTTTTGAGTTTCCTGTTTATGTTTAAGAAAAGACATTCTTTATTTTCTTCTACATGTTACTTTCAAAATATAAATTATTTTATTACGCCTTGTCTTGGTGTGTGATTTGTAGGGGAAATAGTTGTACCTTTATAATTACACTGGACTGCACGGCAAGGGGAGGCTGGCAGCAGACCCCTACCTCAAAACTTGCACTGTGTCTTCACGTAAAATAAGGATAGTATAGAGGGTGCTTAGTGTGCCTTCGGCAATAAGAATATATAGGGAACACTTCTATTTGAATATATGAAGTGTATAAAGGTGCAGGCACGGACCAAAATTGACCAGTGTGTAAATGAATTAACAAAAGACTGGTCTAGTGCTCCATACCAAACAAAAACATTTACGTATATGGCCAATGCAGCTCTAGTTCACTCTAGGATTATGTTTTTACAGTCCATGGTTAAATGCTGGGTAACTGAGTAAGCTTTTATTTGAATATTAGAAATCCTTTCTTTTTATCAAATGGAATCCTGAAAATCAGTCTATTTTTTACCAGTACACAATGATTTAACAAAAGCTTTATTCTACCTCTTCTTGCAAGATGTCTACCTACACTACTGCCTTGCCAGGAAAACAAATACAAATACTGGAGCAGTTTATTTCAGTAGGAATATGTTTAGTGGAAATCTATTTGCATGCCACATGTAATCATGCAATTTCCATGTGATCCTTGAGTGAGAGTCAACATTATGGTAAAGAACAGGACACATCCACCCAACATGGCTAAAAGTGAAGGTTGCTTTTGGAGCATTCTTCAAGAAACTGCTGATTACATGAAAGAATGAAAGTATAGCTATACTTATTGAGCACTTGGTCCAAACTTCCGCCCCCCCCCCCTTCCAACTTTGTGGGTTTCAATTGGAGTTGTAGCTGTGCATGCATGCATTCCTAATTGGAACATGTACAGAGCTGGACCTGCCTTCTTAGTACAATGTACAATATAGTCATTCCCTCTTAATGCATGCTGTGAAGATACCAGGTTCACTTCGCGCAATTATGCCCTCTTCATTCTGGCTGGCCACCTAAATGAGCTTTGCTTTGCCAGGGAAGCTTATTCAGTGCCTGCTATGGATCCTTTAAACACTTAGACAAATGCGGTTTGAGAAGGACAACAGTACAATTATTGTAAGACCAGAACAATCTCTAGAATTCTATATGCAAACAGTAAATAAACCTCATAATAATACCACATTATCTCCCATTTCCCACTAGCCTAAGGAGCTTCTGTCACCTGAATGTCCTGACTTTGAGTCCTGGCTACTAGACCAATGCCACAATTACTTACCCCTGATGACACCATAATATCTAGCCAGTCTGTCTTCCCAAGATCCAACTCGCCAGTCGGTCATGATTGAGATGCTGACTTTATCTGGATAAACATATTGGGGATCCTGGACAAAAGGTTAATGCACTCCATCCAGTGTGATGGGGTTCTTTCAGTTCAGTCACCCTGCTTTTGGCAGACACACCATCCTGCAATACTGCAGAGCCACGAGCGCGTGTAGTCTGTAGAAGATGCTCTCGGCAGTTTCACCTATCCATCATGCTTCTCTTGGTTTCTGACAAAGGTCCTATCTCATCGCCAGCTTGGATTATAATTCCCCCAGGCACCTCTCCTGCAGGGTTTTTTTTCCTCCCAGTTCCCAAAGTCCCAGGGCAAAGCCGGCCCTACAGGTATGTCCAAGGGTGGGGATTTTAGGCCATTTGTTAATAGTAATACTCAGTGAACATTGCTTCACAACTGCTTTAGGCTCCAAGTCTGACTTAAACCTGGGGCAGAACCTTTGATGTTGATACCCTCTGCTAGATTTCAGATATGGGCCAATCACTCTCAGAATTGACCCCTTACAAGTATTTTCAGTCAGAACTAGTCTAGCTCATCCATACTTCCTGGAGAGAGAGAGGAGGGGGGAGGGTTGATATAGCCGCAGCCTGCTTGATCCACATCCTGAAAATCTGGACACTGTTTTTTCTTTACCCCTAACCCTGGCTTTAAATTACAGACAATGGGGTAGATCCTGAACAACGTTTGCAGTACGTTTGTTCGCGTAGCGAATTTTCGCGTACGTAAATTCGCTACGCTACCC
>WWET01000222.1:292823-316191 GCA_011038615.1 Limnodynastes dumerilii
GGGTGAGATAATATGGGGCTGACAATATGGAGACTGGACATATAAACGGGCATACATTTGAATCTGGTCATAAAATAAGGAACAGTAACCTCTGGGCAGTTTAAGACACACTAACTTCCCCAGACACGCCCACTGGGTGGTACAAAACACCCCCCACCTCTACCATGCCATGAAAATTTTGTCCCTCTTTCCAATTCTCAAATGTTGGGAGGTATGTAGATATGAGATAGATATATAGACAGACAGACAGACAGTAACTGTGCAGAATGTCCTGCGCTCCCCAAAGGCTGCTAAATAGATGTTCACAGGATCAACACCTCCCTTAATCCTGAAAGTTAACCCCAATAAAGGGATACATCAAATATAATAGAATAATGTGAGAACCAACAATCTCAGCGCCTAATTAAATAACGTTTCCACAACTTCCTCTCTACTTCAATATAAACCCTTCAAATTAAATAGAAAGTCCTATTCATGAAAATGTCCAATTTCTTGTCCTCTATATTTCAATAATAATGTTTGAATATTGTTACATAGTCAATGCTTTTTCTCTTCTGAGAAAATGAAGACAGGAATTTTCAACTTTTCCACTCTTTTACTTCTTACTTAGCTCCAGATTCTCAGTCCAAAAAGTGGCACACAAGGGGAAGAAAAGACCACCATGTGTGACTATAAATCACCAGTAAGTATTTTTCCAGGTTCTACTTACAATTCTCTCCTCTTGTCCGATCAACGTATAAATCAGTCTCTATTTCTCTTTCGGATTTTTATGTTCCCTCCATATTCTGTCTCATTCACCTCCACTCGTATCTTTCAGAATTGCTCAGTAAGTAATTTTTTTCTTTTCCAGGTCTCGTCCGGCTCCGTACTTCCAAAGCAAGAAACAGAAGAAAAACTTCCTGTGCAGATCCTCCGATGTTAAGGTAAGTATTATGGTAATTATAACTACTCACATTTAATGTGTCTTTCAAGATTGCCTGGTAAGTAGTTCTTTCCTCTCTTCCAGATCTCACCCGTCTCCACTCCTCCAGACACGGCACCAAAGCAGAGGGAAAAAAAGAAAAACTGTCCTGTGCAGATCCCCCAATATAGAGGTAAATATTACACTGATTACAACTACTCACATTTGGTGTGTCTTTCACAGTTGCTCAGTAAGTAGTTTCTTTCTTTTCTTCCAGGTCTCCAATATCAGGAAGTACGTGTGAGAAAAAATCCCCTAAACGGCAAAGCCGCACACAGCGTCTCTCCACCAGACCAAAACCGGCTCTATAGTAACATTTACCAATCTATGCCTTCAAACTCCAAAAACTTCCTCTGATTGGCTGCATGTTCCATATGGCTGATGGACGCAACTCTTAATGCTATTTCAATAACTTACTCTGCTTTGTTCCTCACAAATAACAACTTTTAATAAACAGTTTCTTAAAACAAAAATCAGCATTAAAACGAAAAAAAATCTTGAAAAAGAATGTAACGATTTGAAACGCGTTGGTAGGGTGGGATTGCCCTTACACCTAGAAAATTTGCCCCTTATTCTTTCTCTCCTCACTTGAGTATATGCTACAGTTGTGGGCCCACTGACTGTGTGCAGGTATTTTCTAGTGTTGTGAACATTCTTTGGAAATAAGGAAAAGGGAGGTACATTTGAAGGTAACAGGGCTATCCCCCTTTTTTTTTTACTGGGGTGAAGATTGAGAGTTTGAGGATATGAATATAAGAAAAGAAACATTTTATTGTAAGAGGGGATTTTATTTCACCAGACCAGTTTTGGTCTCGTGGAGAGACGCTTTGCCATTTAGGGGATTTTTTTCTCACACGTACTTCCTGATATTGGAGACCTGGAAGAAAGGAAAGAAACTACTTACTGAGCAACTGTGAAAGACACACCAAATGTGAGTAGTTCTAATCAGTGTAATATTTACCTCTATATTGGGGGATCTGCACAGGACAGTTTTTCTCTGTTTTCCTGTTTTGGTGCTATGTCTGGAGGAGTGGAGACGGGCGAGATCTGGAAGAAAGGAAAAGAACTACTTACCAGGAAATTTTGAAAGACACATTAAATGTGAGTAGTTCTAATTACCATAATACTTACCTTAACATTGGAAGATCTCCACAGGAAATTTTCTTCTTTTTCTTGCTTCGGTGCCACATTTGGAAGTACGGAGCTGGTGTTACATCCTGGACTGCTACATCTTGTTCTGCCCATAGGGGCAGACCTGGAATTGTTGTTTTGTTATGGAAATTTCTTTCACCTGCCACTAGTGGCTGCTGTTGTGCACTCTGTCTGGAACTCCTCATTATGTGTTCATTATCCTACACCTGTGGACTGGTTTATATTCCCCTTGATCCAGTGCACAGGTGTGGGTCATTGCTGGACGACCGGAAGTTTTCATACTGCACATGCGCAGTGCGTTTTTTTGCCCGTTTTTACGCTCACGATCGGCGTACGATCGCTTGCGGGCGTAGGTCTGGATCAGGCCCATTGTGAGCGTTATTGTTCAGTGCAAGGCTCGTTGCACCTCGCAGCGAGTCTTGCACCGGTTTCCGACAAATTTAATATATCTCACCTGTCCGGCGAGGTCCCACGATGATCTGCGGGACTTTCGCCGGGATAGAGTGAAGAGTTAGTTCCCGCGCATGCACAGTAGTTGCCTTTTGGGACTTAGAAACTTTTGTCCCAAAAGGTAAGTAACACAGCGCATGCGTGGGAATCCGAAGCAGACGCGGCGCCGGGACAGGTAAGAAATATGTTTATTTTGTATTGTTTTTTAAAAATTATTATTATATTAAAGTATTTTTATTAAAAATGTATTAATAATCTATGTAAAGAATGTTTTTTATATTTTTTTATTTTTTGTACATTTTCATTAGTGTTTTGCATTACAGCGGTCTCCCAATATATACCTCATTTTCTTCCCCAGGGGGATATATGGGGGGACCGCTGTAATACCTGCCATCTTGAGATGGCGTTATTTAACGTATCGGCGCGGATTGTTAAAATCGTTATTTAACGTATTGGAACGGATTGTTAAAATCCGCGCCGACACTTTGTAAATTCAACGATCATCCGGCCCGCATTCATTAGAGCGGGCTGGCGATCGGGGTAGGAATGCTAATGATCACCATGGTTTCCATGGCGATCATTGCATTAGTAAATGGTGATGCCTTCATTTTCAGGAGATAAAGACCGTTTTCAGGTGAAACGGTCTTTATCTCCTGAAAATTAAGTTATCACCATTTAGTAAATGGAGCCCTATGTAAGAACATTCAGACATTATTATCGAAATATAGAGGACAGGAAATTGGACATTTTCATGAATAGGACTTTCTATTTAATTTAAAGGGTTTATATTGAAGTAGAGAGGAAGTTGTGGAAAAGTTATTTAATTAGGCGCTGAGATTGTTGGTTTTCACATTTTTTTATTATATTAGACAGACAGACATGAGATCTCCAGATAATTTTACAATTGTAGGTGTGCACAGCAATAATAGCCTGTCTTTCCTCTAGAACCCCAGCACTGTATGAAAATTCTGAGCAGGCTGTGATTGGGAATGCTGCGGGACGGTGCCTGGAGGTGGATTGTGTAGACAGCCCCTTCTTCACCCAACAAACTTACTGAAGGCTGGCACGTCACGTGAAGGTGCCCATGTCACTGTGTGGCAAGAAGCAGCTGTGTGAGACAGTTTCATACACTATAAAATAGATACACTAGGACCCAGTAATAAGAATACTGCTGGCTCCTTCCTTCAGCTGAGCTGTGCCCCTCGCCCTCCATGTGCTTGTCACTGCCTGCGAGGCGGGGGTGTGAGTGGAGCTGTGGGCGGGCGGGCGGCTTCCTATTCCCACACTCCTCCTCTTCCCTCTCACTGTGCCAGTGACTCGGGTGCCCACTGCTTGGGTAGGCTGTTCTCACTGGCTCCCGTGCAGCTGGAAGCGGTGGTGCCGGGTGTTAAGGTAAAGAAAACATATCTGGGACAGGGGCAATGGTGTCATTGATCTGGGCGCAGGAACCTTTTCCTGAGGGTGACAATGTAGCCGAAGCCCGAGATAAAGAGACAAGGGGAGCGGCTGCAGGGTGTATGATGTATTGATCCTATTGTGCAATGAATGGAGATGCACATGTAATAGATGCTTCCAGTGTATTTCTATAATGTAGGCATCATCTGCAAGTGTTTATACAGATGGATTTAACCCTTTGTCTTTTCTGAAGCTGTTATCATGGATTCGTTCTCATTGTGTAAGATGGTGCAGCTGTGTGATTGTAGGTTGCCCTTGGGATGTGGCCCTTGCTGTGGGCGCTGGGGGGTGGGTAGCATAACACTGTCATTACATTACTCCCTGATCCACATGCAGTGCCCGCATGAGACAGACTGCCAACACTACCAATTATTACTGTACCACAGGGATCTGAAGGGCAGTGGGATTACAATTCTTTATCTGTCACTTGCTGGCTAAAAATAATAGAGTGATCTCATTTTATTTGACTGAATCACATTTGAAAGTAAAATTCATTTGTAATATGTTGGGATGGGGTTCTCTTATTGTTAATGAGCTGCATGCTATTTTTTTGTTTGTTTTTTGTGTTTCACAATGGAATTTAATAAACTTTAATAGCATCTCATTTCATTATTTTTGTATTTCTGTTGCTGCCATTTGGTTCTGGGTCATTACATATCATGATGCTGCAAAAAGTTGTATATGTGCAATCCTATCTTTTCAACCTTATTCAAGGAATGCTAAGTTCTTTAATGATAGCTGCCCACATTATCAGCTGTTTGCTATGATTATCTCTCTAGTTTCAATGACCAGTCATAATTTAATGTGTAGGTTATGTAAATTAAGGGTGCAGCGGTTTTTTTTTATGTTTAGTGATTTGATGGACTCTTTTATTGCATATCCTTCATACCCTGTTAGATAGCACTACTACTTCCCTATGTTTATGGCTTTCTTTCACAAATGTAAACTTACAGTATTTATTAAGCCATATAGTTGAATTAAGCCCTCTTCTACTAATATACACAAACCAGTATGAAGTTCAACTATTCCAGCTCAGAGCAAGGTTTAAAAATATGCTAAAACATAAGTATTCCTCATTGTCCACAACATATATTTTTTGTAGTAGTTCAATTTCATCTAAATATCAGTTGTGTTCCATAAATCATTTTGGTTACATACAAAATGACAGAGGTGTTTTCACTTAAACAGTTACTGTGACAACCATTGTCACTTGATGTACTATGCATACTATACAAACAGTTTTTGGAATGTTCTCTGAATTCCCCATTTCATTATCATCATGTGATAACACTAACCTGTGTACATCCAAATCTGGATCCGGCCCATTCTGTTTATTTACTTTTTGTTTCTTTATTGGCAAGGAACTTTACCCACAGAAATATTTACTATTAAGATATTTCCTATATGCAATGGCCTTAAGCTATGCACTATCCAATTACTGGGTGATCAAACCAAAAATTACTGTAGTGTATAGCCAAGATTTATTTTTGATGATTTCACCTCCACATTCTGGACAGAGTTAAGCAGGGTACACACTGGGGCTTTTCAGCAGATAATCTTTCTAATCACACAATCAAAAGACCGTTTCACCAGATATCTTACCAGTGTGTACTGTCTAAAGATCTCCAAATAGACACAGAACACACCTGCAATAAGCAAAAGATAACTTTCCATGGTTTATCTGGAATGGATTTTTCTGAATCTTTGGACTCTACACACTGGTAAGATATCTGGTGAAACAGTATTTTGATTGTGTGATTGGAAAAATGATCTGTTGAAAAAACCCCAGTGTGACATGCAGTCTTAATTATCATATCAAAACTATACATGCTGGTTATATAGTTAGACAGAGTACTCTGGCCATGAAGTGGACTGGCCACACACTGACTGGAGCTTCTCTCTTGATTTTTCCAGCTAGCCACTAGGCTAGTTACACATGTCTACAACTGAGATTGACAGGAGGCCCAGCCAATCAGTGTAGGGACTGACAATAGGCTCATGCAACCAATTAGCTTTTATCTTTGTTATTGGTTCATTCAGCATTCATTATAAAACCTAAATATTGTAAATGAAAGTTAAACATAAGTGTTCATAGAGGAGACCTAAGCAATGGTAATATAGGGCTCTATTTACTATCATTAGCGCCTTGAGCAGGACCGCGGGGAGTATTTATTAATACTTACCCCTCCGGCGAGGTCCCACGATGGTCAGCGAGCCTTTTTACTGACATCGGAGTCCCGGCGCATGGGACTTTGAAAATTTCAAGTCTCAAAAGCCAAGCTCACTGCACATGCGCCGGGATCAGAGACAGAGGCGCACCTGGTCAGGTAAGTCTTAAGGCTTTGGTTTCTATTTTTTAGTGTTTTTTATTAAATATGTTTATTAGTTAGAAATATTAGTTAGAAACAGTTCATGTATATTTTTTTTATATATTTTTTTTTACTTAGATATTAATGTTTTTGTGCTTAACTGTATTCCAGCGGTCTTCCTATATGTACCCCCCTCTTCCTCCCCCCCCCCCAATAACAGCTATTAGGGGGAGGAAAAGGGGGGCATATTGGGAGACCGCTGGAATACTTACCCTAACGGCATCTTCAGATGGTGTTATTTAACGTGTTGGCGCGGATTGTTAAAATCCATGCTGACACTTAGTAAATACCAGGCCGCATTCATCAGAGCGGGCTAGCGATCCAGAGTGTTTAATGCGATCGTCGCCATGGTTTCCATGGCGATGATAGCATTGTAAATAGCTAACTCTTCGTTTTCATATGATAAAACCCTTTTTCACACGAAAACAGGCTTTATCATATGAAACTGATCTTTGTAAATAGAGCCCATAGACCTGCTTCAAAATAAAGACTATTCCAAAGAAATGAAAATACGTCACAAGATGCAGTCATACAATATAAACACCACATGTATAGAAATATGCTATTCTCACAAACACCTGCAAGATTTATCAAATCGTGTTATGTTATTTCATCACTTCCATGGTGTTATTCCTTGGGGGTTGAATAATGTTGTATGGTGTGATTGCTGAAGATGTAGGTTATGTTGAAATAAAAAAAAAACACTTTGATTATTTCAAAGAAACACAGGTATAGATACATATATAAATACATACACAGACATACACTTTTTTTTTTACGGAGCTCATTGAGTTCTTCATAGATATGATGGCTGTGGACCGGATCCTGATTTGATAGTAGTGGCCATTTTGGAAGAACGCCCACATTCTTAATGCGCACATTCGCATGCTACAGATTTGCATCAGGAATCTGTATACTCAAGATTCAGATTTCGGAGCTGGTAATCGTTCCAATGGCGGGTGGGCTGGCACGCTTTCACTCTTACGCACAAACCTTATTTTTACTCCAGCCCCATTTCAAGTGGGGCCTGCTCATATATGTTCAGGTAGAGTCGTGTTGACAGAAAGCCATAAGTATAAGGGAAGTGTTCCCTCTTCCCTCGCACTTATAGTAATTAGGATCTCACTGTGACCCTATAACGCATCTCTGCAGCCGGAGGAGGTCCGTTCATATGTGACTATTCATTCAGGATCCGGTCCCATGTCAGGATAACAGGGAGAACAGTTCATATTACACTTATAATATTATATATGTAGTGAATTTAGCCTTACAAGTTTCAGAAAACACCCTTATCCAGATATTACCAATTTTTTATATTGTGGTCTATAAGAGCTAAAAGCCCTGCACTAATTGGACATAATTCTGGTATTTTGGTATTTACTTTAATTTTCATGTACTGGATTATAACAAGAGTCTTCTTCCAGACTTAATAAGCAAAAAGATTTTGTGATCCTAAGCTGTTACACAGGAAAAGAGGTCACTCCCCCTGCTCTCCTCCTACGTATGGAGGTTAAATCCATGCCCAGGATCACGTTTGGAGAATGAGCTCTGTATGGAACATGGCATCAGGTGGCTACGTCCTGTATGGAGATTCTTTGAGATGCATATGCACACCACATAATTACAGACTATTCCCGTACCTGACATACGGAAATAGCCTGACGTTACTAGGTCAAAATCAGCCCCAAGAAATATTTCTAGTTGTGTAACAATATCAGTGTATATAATACTACCTGTATTATTATTACTGTTTATATATGCTTTATGAGGAAATATAATGAAATGTAATAATAATATTTCAGTTACTTATTTGTCTCTGCAGTGTTGAATATGAATAAATGATGTGTTAATATAGCTGTTATTGTTCTTGTTTTTGTAACTCAAAAGAAGTACATATAATCATTGTATATCTGTCTTACCAGGTTTATCATTTTTGTTTTGTTTTAATAATTTTTACTAATTGTTCTAATAATTACAGTTTACTACCTAGTACTGTTGGAGCTTTAACACCTCTGTGAGTTACATGTTGTGTCTGGACAGCCTAAGATGGCTGCCGTTCTCAATTTTTTACGTGCTTTTGTGCGAACGTGTTATTAATACTGCTTAGAACCAGACGTTCATGGTCAAGACATGCCGAAAAGGTAGCTTGGTAGGAGCAAAGAGTACACAATACTAACATTATGCAATGCTAGCTTATACTGTTAGTTATTAGTTAACTAGTACTAATTAACGTGCTTAATTCCCCTCATACGGGACGGACTGCAGAAGTGCCCGCTGATCTTTCCAGCTCGACAACAATCGATATTGGGGCTCCTGGAAACCTGCTGATCATTTTCAAGCAATAACTACCAGCTGAAGATAAGCATTATTCATGTACTTGGCTTAATTCTTTATCAAATACTATAGTTGATTAAGAATTGTCTTGTATTGTCTCCTTTAACTCCTGGTATTTAAAGAACCCTCAAGTTCCATCGGGAACATTAATTGGTGTCAGAAGTGGGATAGTATTATCAGCATATTTTAACAGATCGTCATAATAATGAAGGACAAAGACTGTTTGGATGGTTAACCCCAAGCAATTGGTTTTCAAAGCGGAACAGATGAATAACAGGAACATTGTATTTCCTACTGTATGCATTGTTGTTTACTTTAATTACATTTTATTTTGCTATATTGCTATCAGGCTTTTATGTCTCTGTTGTATAAATGTTTGAAACTGCAAAGTTGATGTCTGATCGGATGAGACCCCAAAATATGGATCTCAAATCACGTCCACATAAAATTAAGGGGTGGTTTGTGTCTGGGCAGCCTAAGATGGCTGCCATTTTCCATTTGTAACGTGCTTTTATACAATAATGTTATTTATATTGTTAGGTTGCTAGGTTATACTGCATATATGTGGAATATAGAAATTAGTTAGATAAGTAGTACCAATTAACTTGCTTAAAACATGATTATAACCTAATAAGGTAGGGAGTTCCAGCTCTGTTGTTGGTGGGGTATATAGGACTTAGCAGAAAGTCAGCTCCCCATCCTCGTACGGGACTGACTGCAGAAGTGCCTGCTGACCTTTCCAGCCCAACAACAATGGAGATAGGGGCTCCTGGATACCTGTTGATCATTATCAAGCAATAAGTACCAGCCAAATCTAAGTATAATTAATGCACTTTGCTTAATTCTTTTTTAAATAATTGTATTGTGTTGTCTCCTTTAACTTCTGGTATTTATAGAATTTATGTGCTTCTATAATTTATAAAAGCAGTTTTAAGAAAACCTTTGTTTTCTTCATTTTTATTAATATATCCAATTATTCCCACTGATACTGGGACATGTCTGCTATTGGTAGAAGAACTTTTGTGCCATGTGCACGTTCATAGCACATATTCACTTATTATTATTATTATTAATAATAATTATAATAAATTGTTTTATAGATAGTGGATAAAAGAACTATAAAAACAACTAGGGGTAGGGTAAAAGTAATAATATACATTGTTAATAAAGCCTGGCCTGAGAAAATGCACAGAGGTCTGCCTCAGGTTTATTGTCCTTGTTACTGGGTACTGTGAAACCACTACACGGTGTCCCCAGTTATCAGAGCGTTCTATCTCAGGAACTAAGACCATTGTATAGCGTGTGGCTTGATTACCGGGTCGGGCACGGAACCGCAACACTATTGAGCGATCAGCTGTACGGGAAAACTCTTCAACTACTCTATACATCTGTACGGATTTGTGCTAGAGTCCGTGAGTAGTGGACCTGCCTCCCTATTTTCTACACATCACGCAATCTATCTGCATTAAGCTCTATCCATTTGTATCACACCTAATGAAGGTGAACTTGCAATCCCACTTATAAAATTCAGCTAGCCAATTATGTGCAATAATTTTCTCTCACTGGGATGGACCGGTGTAGGATACTAGCACTTTGGTCTATAACGTCTACAGAAATATTTTTATTAAATAATTTTTAATTTATGCTCTCTTAGACGCACTAATAGGGTCTATTGTCGTATGCTAAAAGTGCTCAGGGCTCTGTATGATCAATCACACAGTAGTGTTATTACCAAGACTGGGGGGATATTACTATGGACAGAGACAGGGTGTATGGTAACAGTGCTCTGTATGACCAGTCTCAGTGTTATTGCCAGGACTGAGGGGAATTTTAGTATGAAAAAGAAAGTTTATAAGTTTATACAAACCGTTTAACAAAGAGATAAATTTGGATAGCAAAATAGTTGTGAATAAGGTTGGAAGGTTGATTAAGAGGTTGAGGAATTTGGTACGCTTGTTTGAAGAGATGAGTAGTAAAGGGGTTCTTGAAAGTTTGGAGAGTAGAGGATAGTCTTAATGGGCGAGGAAGGTTATTCCAGTAATTTCCAGGAGAAATCCTGTAACCAGGAATTGGAGCATTTGATTAGTGTAGAGGAAAGGGGTATACAGTCTCTGGCCTGATACCAGTATTTTTGAAATACAGGTAGCCGAAAGCTGATTTTCCTCTGCTCTATTCAGAAAATACTAGTATTCAGCATGCTTATATATTCATTCATTCGTAAATTGCCGCTGGACTGGAGAGGGGTCTTAGGGTCAGGCTGTGGGGAAAGGAGATTTAGGATTAAAATGAGGAGTAGGGTAATGGAAGAGGAGGGTTAGGGTCATGGAAGAGGAAGGTTAGGGTAAGGATTAGAGAAAGGTTTGGCGTAAAATTTAGACCGTTCTGAGCTCCTTCTCCTTCAGTTCGGGACTGGCTGTGAGCACTGTTCTTATTAACTTATTTTTTCATTGATGTCCATTCACTATCTATTTATAAAACATTTTTCTCTTCTATCCATATTGGTTTAAAACAAACAACTTTTTATCAATTTAATGGATTACTGGCAACATATTAAAGTGTTTTATTTTCCTGTCTTTGCAAGGGATGGAGTGGATGCTATCATGCCATTTATATATGTAGATGTTATGTTGCAGTCATAGAAACATCGCCCACGGTTCCCACCTCCACAATATTTTTCAGTCTTCTAAAACCGTTGTGTGTTCTGTGGCATAGATTCCATTCTCTAAATGGACAGTAATGTATACAAATAAATTGTTCATATATTTCTAACAAATGGTATTTTGCTTCAATTCACGTTTTCCCCAATCTCTATCCTTTTGTAATGCCCATTGCCATTTTTCTTTTACTTTTATTATGTTAAAATTCGTATATTTTTAAAAATAAACATCCATGCATCCATATATTCACTGACTGTTTCATCCAGAAGATAATTAAATGTTCAGTATGCCACATTTCAATATAACCCATGGATAACAAGACCTTGGCCTTGTAGGGGTAAAGCCCAGCCTTCCTTCAGCCTAGTCTCAACTCTTCTCTGCCCCACAAAGCATGTGACTGACAAAAATGAATGACTTGCAGGTGGGTCGTGTGAATTCAGTTAAGTGAAGGTATTAGGAACACAGGACCAGATTCAGAGAACATGGATTTGCCCAGGTGTAACGTTCATTTTCAAACTCTGGGCCCAATGCAATTAGTAAAAAATCCTTCGCCGGCGTATTTTTAACGCGTTTTTTTTTTATTTACCGGCGTTATTTTTTTTTCTTATTTAATTCTTTTATTGCGTTACAAATCCTCCGTTTTTTTAACGATAAAAATCCGCACCTATGAGAGGTGCGGATTTTTAATGCTGCCCTATGTTGTGCCCCAACAGGGCATGCTGATGCTTGTAGAACAGGCACCATGCCCTGCCATCCAGGGACCGCTAAGTAGCTACTAGGGTGAAAAAAAATCTCTCTGTTAACGCTGCAAATCACTTCCTGCTAGCAGGAAGTGCCGTGCGCTACTGAGGCTATTACCGAGTGCCTGAAGTATTGTGAGAACGTGATTTCAGGCACTGGGTAATAGTCTCTCACTAGCGCCGGTCACCTCCTGCTAGCAGGAGGTGATTTGCGGCATTAACAGAGAGACTTTTTTTTTCTCTGGTTATTTTTTTACCGCTGCCTGCTGTTTTAGCGCAGCGGTAAAATATAATTGAATAGGCAAATTTTTATCGCTCAATTGCCGGCGAAGGCGTCGTATTTTTACCGACGCAAACTTTTTGAAAACTTTGCCGGCAATTGAATCGGGCCCTCTGAATCTTGTTCGCAGACAGTAAAAGGAAGGGGGTAATTGAAGATAGCAACAAGCAATCATGAATAAGAGGAGAATAGACTGTAGTTTCAAGATGTTTCACAAACATAATAATTAGCTGTTTAATAATGTATGGAAAGAATGGATCGGATCCAGGTTTGCCACTTCTGCTCAAAGGAATAACGCATGTGCGCATACACATAAGGGGCCTGATCCAGACCTACAGTCACCTTACGGCCGCCCAGTTCTGTACGGCTGCCATCGTAGCGGGGAGACACTTACGTGTCCAGATTCCTACCCTAAAGTTTACAATCAGCTATGCGGCCTTACAGGTGATCATACCGGGGCTTCCCCCACCCCGTCCCCTAAGTTACATGCTTGTCTCTGCCTTTACGGAAAAGGAAGCCCCCTTTTTGTAACAGCCATCGGCCGTAACTATAGTTTCGGCTGTCGGTCCTTACGCCGCCGCATGAAGGTCGTGCGCATGTGCACAACCTTCAAAACAGGGAAATTACGGCCGAGCCGGCCGTAATTCCCTGGGCGGCCGTAGTTCTGGATACGGCCCAAGGCTTCCAGCATGAATCTGGACCCTCAGGATCCAGGCTTTCGTGCTGGAAGTCTTTCTGATGGTGGGACAGGGCGGCATGGAAGAAGGGAAGGTATGGTAATTATACAGTAAAGGCTTGGTTAATCCCTTAAGGTAGGATTCTGGTGTTGGAAGTCCTATGTGTGGCAGTGAATTGGTTTCACTGAAGTTAGGAATTCACAGCAATCCGCTAAACGAGCTCCACTGTAGTCCAACCGCAGCGGTGGCAGAGTTCTGGATCTGGCCTAATGTGTCTAATTTGTTCAAAAGAAAGACTGAATTTGAGTCAAGTGAACTATGATTTTGAGACCTAAGATTATGAACTTACATTGAAAGTAATAATTTGATTGGTTAACACTACTTGTTATTTGATTTTGACTTTTTTTTTTGTTTCTAATATTTTTATAGGAACTTTCAAAATGGAAGTGGATATTAAAGGAGAAAATAGGACTAGCATTTCCCCTATACCTCTCACTAACTCTAAGGAACAGAATTCACCATTAAAAGTAGAAGCTGAGAAACCTCGCTGCTCCAGCACGCCATGCTCTCCAATTCGTAGAACTGTGTCCGGTTATCAGATACTCCACATGGATTCCAATTACCTGGTTGGGTTTACCACAGGGGAGGAGCTTTTAAAACTAGCTCACAAGTGTGCAGCAACAGAAGAGAATTCAGGAGAAGCCTTAGCATCATTTCGCTCCAAGCAGCACGACTCTGGACATTCCCGCTCCTCAAGGATTTACAAAGCGAAAGGTCGACACTATCAGCCATATGATATTCCAGCCATTAATGGAAGGAGAAGAAGGCGGATGCCAAGCTCGGGTGATAAGTGCAATAAAGTTATTCCTTATGAGTCTTACAAGGCTGTCCATAGCCCTTTACCTTTCTGCCTTCTTAAGGGTAAGAGAATACAATCCAAGTCCTTGGACTACCTCAACTTAGATAAGATGAACATCAAGGAAAGTGCAGACACAGAAGTTTTGCAGTACCAACTTCAGCATCTTACTCTGAGGGGTGACCGTGTCTTCGCAAGAAATAATACCTGAAAAGAAGGATCCTGATTTCTTTAGCACCTGTCCGGTTGCACATAAAAAATACCACTTTAAGAAGCAAAATCTTTGCTACATGTAATGGTGGAGTTGTTTAAGTAGCATCTAGGAATGTACAGTCCACTGAAACCACATGATATGGAGCAGCTAGCTAAACTTGCTTTAAAACTTTGGGTCAGGTGCACCAATTTTCAAGCCATTTCTATCTTGATGGAGCAGGTCCTGTAGACTGGAATTACAATGGATTTGAATGAGATAGTTGTCTAATATTTGAATGATTGACATAAAATAAACTTTGTGCCACATTTAAGAGGAACAATGCAAAGGATGATTTTACTCGTTTTATGCTATGTTGTGGATGACATAATTTAGGCTAATCAATTATGAGACATTAAGATAGATGTATGTGGATAAGTCAATATTTAGAAACATTCATGGGTATTAGTTTTGTTGTTTATTTGCTGATTGTCTTAAAATTAATATATAGCCATTTTAAAATATAGGTTGGTTAACACCTAAATAATAGTAATTCACTTGCAGGGCCCGATCCTCTATTGAGTGTTGTAGATGTTGGCTTCTCTTGCAGTTTTATTGGGTTGTTGATCTAAAACTCTGTTACAAATGCTTCATTTTCCAAATTTTTATTATCATTTTTTTTTTTTTTTATATCTGATTCCATTGGTAAAATGTATATTTTGCAGGGTGGCATCGAATTTTCTAAGGAAAACACTAATCTTCATCACAACCCGGGGGGTATTGTACGAAAGGGTCGTTCTTTTGTAGTTCATACCAGTAGTAGACACCACAGAGGTGTAGAGGAATTGTAAGCTATGTATGCAAGCGCTCTTGGCTCTTTTTTTATTTTTTTTATGAAAAGTCAGGAATGTGACTTTTGGTGCTCTGTAAAAAAAAGTGAAGTGCAAAACACAAATAGTGCACAGGGCTTGGTCTAAAGCCCTCTCCAAAAGAACTCCAACTATCCCTGCCACTTGTAGCCAGTAAAGCACAACAAATGTGTCTCTCTCTCATGCAACGTAATCAGAGAAGCAGCAGGGGGATAGGAACCAGTGGGCCACACAACCTGTAGCCAAACCCCCCAATCCAAGTAAAAAAGTGACACAATAGTGAAAGTGACAAACAGGGAAAGAAAATTAAAAGTGCAGAGTTGGTACGGTCGAGCCTAATGGCCAGGCAGAGGAACGAAAATTCTCCCACCAAGCCAAAAGGCCAGAGCAAGGGAGGTAAGTGTTCAAAAACCGTGGGGTTTAGATATAATGGGCTGGATCCAGACCTAGTTAAGTGCTTGAACTTAGTTACTCCTGGGCTAAACCATGTTGATTGCAGGGGGAGTCAAGTTAATTGTATTCTTTGCATGCAGAGATATATCTTCGAATTGCTTACTGCACTTAGATACTGAGCAGCTTTACTATCACACTGTTATTTAGACTTGGGATAGGAAACATCACCTCTTAACTCTAATACTGTTTGCAACAGATGAAATATGACTCCCCTGCAATCAACATGGTTTATCCCAGGAGCAACTAATTTCAAGCACTTACTTAAGTCTGGATCCAGCCCTTTGCAAAATAACAGCCTTTAGAGTACATTAAAAATAAACCCTTTAAAAAGTCCTTAGAGAATCTCTCAAGGGAATGTGACATGATAATAGATAAATCATGTGACATGGTAATATATAGATCATGTGACATGGTAACATATAGATCATGTGATGTGGTGTGGCATAGACCTTTGCATAGCAGTTTCTTCAGCTGACAATTACATAGGTATAAGCCGAACAGGTAATCTTCTTTATATGTTTTATGTTCATTGACTGGTTTTCAGTGACAAAAGTGCTTGTTGTGTACAAATGGCACTAGTGTGTAATTTATGGTTGTAAAACACTACCCAGTCATTTATTTCTTTATGACTGCTCTCTAGTAGGATCACAAACACAGATCTAGAGAAGTGATAAATAATCAACATTGCATGTCAGCTCACTACTGCCATCATTGGCGTTATTGGCATTACCAAGATCTGACTTTGACATTGGGCCTGATCCAGACTTAAGGTTGTTTTTTACGTACGCAAGTGTACGCACTGCTTGGTTTAATGCACTCCCCTTGCACGCACGTAACTTAGCTGACTTACATGTTCAGAACCCTACCTTTACTTTTCCTTGCGTATCGCATGTATTGCCTTGTACGTAAGTGCCTAATCCAGTCCATACTGTACTCTTTAAATCAGATAATAGAACATAGTATATAAGTATGCGTATCTAGAGCCAAAGTTGAAATATATTATCCACACAACATGCATAGAAAGAAAATAAATTGAGAAAAAAAAAGAGCATCATAAAAACAAGCTGGTGCTATAAATACTTGAATATTATGGATAAACATCATTAGTGAAATGTGAGTTATATAGGCCTCTCATTCTGTTTGATACATTCCATTTAACTTATAATTTGATACAACTGCCTCTTTATCATAAACACATGAAATTTACCTAAGATTGTTATTTATCTTCTATATTTCCTCTGGGAAAACTTGTGTTTAGATATTCATGGAGTCTTTTTTTTTTATAGCATGCAAACATTTTTGAGAACTGAAAATCATGGCAGCAATTACCTATGATACGTGTATACAGGCTCAGTGTGATGTTATAGCAGTGGTGCCAGCATCACAGATGCTGAAAAACTGCAGATCAAAGCTTACTTCCATAGTGTATCATCTAGAGCAGGGGTTCTCAACCCCGTCCTCAAGTACCACCAACGGTCCATGTTTTGTAGGTCTCCCTGCAAAACCTGTGGAGCTTTCAAAATGTAACTGTCAGTTATGAGCTCACCTCCAGCAAGGAGATTCAAAAAACTTGGACCATTAGTGGTACTTGAGTATAGGGTGGAGGACCCCTGCTCTAGACGGAAGTTAAGGCAGAATAGTAAATGTATTCTATTACACAGCACAGACCTTTGTTTATTGGTTTAAACCCTTGTATTGCTTAAAGACATTGGGCTGGATTCAGAGTTAATAACGCACTGATTGCGGAAGTCAGGTGAATATCTGGTCATGCGTATGCCAAATGTTCTGTAACAGCTCACTAGGGGTACGTCAGGGTGGCGCGTCCCCTCCACCAGCCTAAACTCCGTAAAGGTGGGCAGGGGGAACCTTTCTAATTTTACAGCCTGGGTCGTGTTACATGCGGATCAGTGGTCTTACGTGTCAATGATCCTCTGCGGATTTTGTCTAAAGTCTGCACGAGAGAGAGGAGAGACGGGAGTTCACACCCCGCTTCCGTGTAGACTGCCAGATCCCTGCGCGGAAGGCTGAAGCCCATTATTACCCATTATTACGCTAATGAACATGATTATCTGCAATCTCTGCTAAGCATGTATGGAAAAGCATCTCATTTTCAGCTAACATTTACATAAACATATAGAGGCGGATTCTGTTCTGTGTGATGGGCCTTGGGAATGGCACATCACGTGATGCTACATCATGTATTTTGTCTGACAGCCCATAGAGGTGCAAGGGAAAATATGAGATGTTCAGCTACAGTAATAGTCAGGATTAGGCTCTGTTCTCAGCTAATCTTGTCATTGTGGAAGATTGAATTGGCCCCAAAAATACAGTATGAAATCTATATATATATAATTTATGTGTGTAATTTTTTATATAGCTGTTTGCTTTCCAAATAAGCTCTATTATGCCAGTCTATAGAGTTTTATAATTGCTGACATTCAGGAGAGACAATCATATAAGGAACGATAGTGTATTAACCTGATAATGAACACTTCAATTGTACCAATCACCCATATGCTGTGGAAGCAGCCATTTTGAGACAATAATTCACAATGAGCAAGGGTCTCAGTGATTAGCCTCTGGTTAGTTTCCATAGTTTCCCTCTCCATCATTTATGTTGTGGGTTTAAGTCATCAATAATGTGTGGGTACATTTTAAGAATAAGAGGTGCCTTTGGGACAGACTGCATTTATGAACTGCAACAGGAATAAGCGCAAGAGTTTTATTGTGACCTACTGTCTAGATGAGGAATACTTGCTTGACTGTGAAGCATAAGTATGACAGTTGTAATGGTATCTACTATTAGCGTATAACCAAAAGCTTATAAATTCCCACACAAAAACCTAAAGCTCCAACAGGACATTGAATCATTTGATTAGATTTTTTTAACCTGCCTAATTTTACCAGTCAACTAAGGAACAAATGGTACAGAGAGATAAAGATCACAGAGATGCCGGTAAATCGTGCTAATCAGGACTTTAAATCCGGGTTGTATCTTTAAACTATACTTAAGATATTATAGTGTGTATTCAGGCATTGGGTAAATCCAATACTCATGACGATTGTCTAATATTTCAATATAAAAATGGACAATAATTAATATATATTGTTAAGCACTACTAGTTTAATACATTCTGTTAAGCAAGAAACAATACATCTCTATACTGTTTGATGAGCCCCCAGTGGAAGAAGCTCCATAGCAAAGGGTCTCTACTAGGGTTTCTGTTTTAGCTGCTGAGTGGTTATAATGTTTTACTTGATCATTGCACTGATGTTTCATTTTCCTTGATATTAGACTGATTTAGCTTATTATTAATGTTAGTATTTATTGCTGTTGTAGTAATTGCCCTGCAGGTGGCACAAGCACTGGCAGGAGAGAACCCCCCCCCCTCCCTTCCTACCAAACTGAAGAACAGACTTGAAGGCCGCAGTACAGTCTGCAGCTGTCCAGTTTGTGCAAGCACTGGAATAACCTAGGTGGCTATATTACGCATGTGCATATTAGAGGAAGGTCCCTGAATGCACAGAGTGCCGTTCTGTAGACTGTACGTGATCTGTGCTTGTGCAAATGGCCACTGCTCTGCGTGTTTGTGGACCAACAGACTGACCAAATATGTGTCTGTAAGTAATGGGTTGTCCCTATCCTGAGGTCTGCCAACGTTGGAAGGATGTCTGTCTGTTATAAGGTGCAAGGAGCTGTATTGTTTAATATCCATGCTACTGTGTGTAAGCCACATCATACATTTCTGCTTATTCAGTCTTTCATCTGAACTACAAAGGGCTGGACCTTTAGAAAAAAACACCTGTTTCTCATTATTTTAGCTATTTCATTTTGTTATTTATCTCTTTTATACTAACCATTCTTGCTGGCCACTATTAAACCATAGGACTCCACTCATAGCTGTAAATCCTTTATACACTCTTCATTCTGTCAAAATCTAGTATGAACATAGATCACAGAATGTCCGTGGCTAGCATAGATGAACTGACAATTCCTATAGACAGGAGAGGTAACTTATTTACACTACTGCTGCTACTTTTGCCATAAATTTCTATATGGGTGTGTGAACACATTTATTGGCATTGATCACCTACTCACATACAGCATGATCTAACCTCATATAACTTATTCCAAATAGACTGTTAGCTGACAGGTCACAGATTGATCTCGGAAACCATTTGCTTTATTAGTGGATTTGTAAACATGAAATAAAAAACCTTTAAGAAAATAGACTCATAAGACAATCTTTTCAGGCAAAACCGCAGATTACTTGAGATATTTTAGTGCATGTGTATATATTTGCTGTGCTGCTGGGATATACACTATTGTTTTCTGTTTATCAGATATTTTCTGCTGAAGAAGTTGGGAGAATGACTGGATATAGAGCCATTTGTAGACTGTGGGGTTGATCCAGAGTTTAAGTGGGCAAAACAGGTGCAAATATAGACATTGGTAAAAGCATGTTGTGCTGTGAGGGAAGGCACATGCAAATTTAAACTGTGAAAACTGAATTAGAGTACAGAGGTGATGTTTATTAGCTTAACTCTAATTTGCAGATTACTCAAAGCCTTTACAGCATATGAGTTCTGTGTACAAAAGCAAAGTATTTTCCTAGCATGCAAAGTAATTAAACTTAATTTGCACCCTTCCTTTCCCCCAAAGGTTTTGGATCAACCCCCATATAATATTCCTCACTAGTCCCTACGGGAATCACATGACAGACTTGGTGACTTTTACACATATATTATTGGTATTCCAAGATGCCTTTCTAATGCATAAACTTGCAGTCATTTTAAAGCCTGCACCTTGGTGTCAGATGCTCAGCACCTTTATGTAAATTATTCTTTAGTAAATCTACATGAAGTTTTTGACTACTATACTAATTAATGCTATCATTCTGTACCCTACACTTACTAGCGGGCAATAAGTCTAAGGAGAATATAAATGAGAATTTGATTGTGTCATTAGATTTGCTGTGCAGTTGTGGACCATGTAGAATGCATACAGGGTTCTCCTGTTTGTCTAGTTGATAAATGCTGATATTGTGGCCCATTTGAATTTGTGCAGAAATGGGAACAATACAAATATCTGCAGTAAATGATTTGCTCGCTGGGGTTTTCCCCAGGAAAGCCCTGTTTCAGCAGACATGCCTTGTGGTTTGTTTACTTTTGCCCCTTGAGATCATTTATAATAAAATGCATCTTTTCCTATTTTATTGTATTTGTGAATTATTTACAATGATTTGTGTTTCACTTTGCTGTAAACATTTAACCAAAAAGAACAAAGAAATAAAAATACTTTAGAAATAAAGTTTTTTTAAATTCACATTTTGTTTGCTTTTATTTTGTGTAATTCGTAATGTATTTTCCTTGAAAATCTATGTCGCACATAGTGCTTGACAGTGGCAAGACTGTGATGAAAGATGCAACTGAAGAACATAAACATTCTGGGCTGGATTCAGACTTAAGTAAGTGCTTGAAATTAGTTACTCCTGGGCTAGACCATGTTGATTGCAGGGGAATACAATTAACTTGACTCTGCAATCAACATGGTTTAGCCCTGGAGTAACTAATTTCAAGCACTTACTTCAGTCTGGATCCAGCCCTCTGTCTGAAGTTTTATTCATATTTAGTGATGTTTACACACCACACTGAAAGTTTTAAGTGTCATCCCTTTCCCCTTAGTTTGTCATATATAATAGAAATGGTAGTTATACTTTGTGTGAGTGTTTAAGTGACAATCTGAATGTACTAATAATATGGGACATCCACTTGTCTCTGGATCCAGCTGATAGCCATGAATAAAATTTATTTCAAATGAAATTTAAAAATCTTTTTATAGTTAAGTAGCAGCACAATGCATAAGCTCTAAACACAATTGCCATGCCTTAATTGTTGTTTTCAAAAGATAAACCGCTACCACTGGTTCGATATACAGGTTTGGCCTCAATCAAAGATTTAGCTAAGAAACACAATGGACCGGATTCACATTATCTGCACCTATTTCTCCGGTCCCTGACCCTGTTATTAGGTGTCTAATGGCACTAACGAGTGCCATAGGGCAACCTTAACTATCCGTGCTTATAATACCTCCTAAGAAGGGAAAATACGCATAGAGAATCCCCAGCCTTCCCTCTCAGCCTAATCTACATCCCTCCCCCCACCCACTTTATCTAACTACCCACACAAACTGCCGTGGCACGCCCCGTCTTCCCTAATAAACTATGCGTGGTCTTTATTAGGGAAGTTAATCTACGTGCCTAAGGGCTATGCAGATTGCGTAGTCATGATGACTACACGGGCAGTTTGCAAAAACGGAGAAATACGCAGCCTCTGCTTCTTAGGTGTGAATCAGGGCCTATAAGAGGAAAAAGCTGTTATCAAAGCCAGAAGTGACCCATCCAAGTACTAGCAAAGGGATAGGATAACCTAATGCATTCAAAAGATGTTCAATAAAAAAACAAAAAAAAAAAGATTATATACAGTATTGTCATTAATTTATAAAATTTTTATAAGGCACTAAAAAATTCTTAGTTAGAGAGAGGGGGAATTAATCTACTCAATATCAAAAAATATAACCTAGCAGTAAACTATAGATTTGCTGTTGATCGGATTAATAATACAAATATCTATAACAATACCACTTTAGATCAGCCCGAGACATAAAAGAAAACCTGTTACTTATAAATCTTGGAAGCAAATTCGTTCTACCCTACAGGTTTCTTATACATATTATCAATCTATATCTTATACCTTATTTTTACCTTTGACTCGCAATCCGCAATTTAGAGTAGGTGCTTCTTCAACAATATTTATCCTGCAAGATAACAAAATGTCCATATCTTATTACACATTTTTTACACCCCAATTCCCTACAACCTTTAACACTTTTGCAATTACAGGATAAATATCCAGGAGTTAGAATCCCCCTTTATTCTTACCTACAACCCAGAAGTTATATTGACAAAACTTTACACCTAATTGCAAACTCAGGGGAGATTGTGGCTTTGGATGACATGCTGCGACATCAAACCTCACCTACCTTCTCAATTGCTAAAATATACTCTGAAACATGAACCAGAATGAATCTAGACTTACAAACAAAGGGAATGGCAAAATGGCTATCTCAATTTCCAGATTTGACGTTGCCAGATATACTCAAAGCCACAATAAAAATGGAAAAAGCTTTAGTGTCTAGAGAAATGACTTTTAAGATTTTGCATAGAGCATATTTAACACCCAAGCTACGGTTTCTAATTGGACGTTCATCTAATACCAATTGTTTCAAATGTCAGGAACCAGAGGCAGACCTTCTACACTGCTTGTGGTCCTGTTCTCAGATATAGATTTTTTTGGAATGCTGTGGCGGAATATATAAAACACAAGTTAGACATTTCATTTACACCCTCTGTGGGATGGGTATTTTGGGACTTATATGATCAGAATACAAGACGAAGATTGACAAAGGGTAACAGGAAACTTCATCTAATAATCGCAGCAGTAGCAAAAAATGCAATACTCTCCCAATGAGTCTCACCAGATCCCCCATCTCTATCTATGATGACCGGTAGACTGTAATTTTTCTACCAGATGGATTAGATCGAAATTGGGAAAAACTGGGAGCACCTTCTGGACTTGGTTACCTTATATTGCTACCCTCCCACAGCATTCCAGAACTTTGCTATGAAAAGCCTTTCAATTGACTTGTTAAGCGGACACACTCCTTTCTAGACCTAATCCCTGATTTCTCTGGACTGCTAGCTTCCTCAGAAAATACAGACAGAGGGGCTGATTTAGAGTTACGAGCATGTGCGATGCGGAATCGCACATGCTCATTTGACTACGGGCTATTCAAGGATGCACATCCGTGCATCCTATAGCCCACTCTGAATAGCACGTAAGGTGCTGTTCAGAGTAGTATGCGG
>WWET01000222.1:351432-362859 GCA_011038615.1 Limnodynastes dumerilii
AGTAAAAGGTGGTTTAACTTTAAGATCTGCCACTGTTTGCAAGGGGAGTGACTGTTTATGCAGTGGGCTGTAACCTGTAAGATCTTAACTAAGGTGCGTATATTTGCGATCTTTTCGCAATCGCATCTCTGAATCACCCCCTATGTGTACAATGTAATATTTTATTTTTACATCTAGTAAATGGGGTTTAAACATCTTACTTTAGAGTCTGTGAAGCAGAGAAGAGCATGCTAAAGTGTATTATGAACATCCTCCAACATGACCCATTCCACTAGGTTCAAAATATTCTGCTCTTGAGCTCCATACAATCAGTTACTATGATAAACACATTTCATTAAAACCAGGTGAGTGACAGATGGAAGCTCAGGTGGAATGGGTCATGTCGGGGGGGTCTGATTTTGCAGTATTCAGCTAAACTAAATATCTACTGCATACCTACATAGCTTGCTGTGTACATTATTTATACACTAGATCAACTAGCTAGAACAAGGTAATGAGCATAGAAGGCAAAATATCTAGGCATCACAAGCCGACACTTGGAGGAGAGGATTTTGGAAGGCAAGAATATCAACCAAGGAATTCTCCAGGCTTACCATGATTAATGTCGAAAGTAAAGAATTGTTGTATATTTCCTATTTTTGGGCCATACATGGGGGATACGCGTTTTGTAAGCACTGCCAATACAGTTCTGTAGCTGCAACTTTTCTCTGATGGAAAAAATGAATGTATTATTAATGTTGCTAGGCTACTTATTCCATCTAACATTTTCTGCTCTGCAGGTCAAAATTAAAGGGGTATTCCACCATCACATTATATTAACATAATAATTACTACTATTATTATTATTACTATTATTGGGCCTGATCCAGACCTACGATGTAGCACTGAACGTACTAACGCTCAGCGTTACATTGTGGGACTCCCCCTGACACTCCCCCTGCCCTATCGTATTTACACTCCCTTACGCCGGCTAAAGGCTACCCTAACTTCAGCCAGCATAAGGGACGGCGCCGTTAGTACGATAACACCACCCTCCCAGCCTCATTACCCTCCCTCCCCCCGCCTCCCTGCACTAACCTCAGCGTAGTAACTCTGGGGGACGCCCCCTCCAGCGTAACTACTCTGAAGCTACGGACGCCCGATGTAAGATCTTTTAAGCCGATCTTACGCTGCTGGCTGGCGTTTTAACGCCAGCCAGCGTAGGTCTGGATCAGGCCCATTATTAGTAGTATTTTTGTGTTTTTATTATAATTTTACACATGGAATTTTTATTTTTTTGGACAATGTCAACTGCTTGTTTATTAAATATTTAGATTTATTGGACAAGCTTACATTTGACTTCACTTCACATAGTCAGAAACTATTATTTACTTGTCTTGAAACTGTTTGATTGTGACTAGAGCAAATCTGAACTGTGTCATAAATCAGTGAGAACAATTGTGAAGCCATGTTATATAAATATATGATTGCAAGCAACAAGGAAATAAAGGAAAAGCACGATAATTAGGAAAAACCCAGGGGGTGGTTAGGCAAAAGCCAATGAAAGTACAAGGAAGATGGAAAACCCCTTTAATGCTGCATATATAAGCCTACATCCCAAACAACTCACTACTTATAAATCATTTGTCACATGCACTTGTTATATTGTATATAAATTATAAAAAAAAATACATGTAAATCACATGTATGACATTTTAGTTTAATTTAGTTTAGTTTAATTTATTTTAAATTATTTAGTAACCAAGGCCTGAATCCAGAACTAGGTAAGCGCCTGCATTGCTGCACTACGCCTGCATGGGGTAAAGGCTTCCTTCATGCATTTGGATCCTTGTTATTCAGGCTTCTGTGCTGGAAGCCTTTCTGATGGCAGGCAGAAGAACCTGTCATGTGGACAGTGTGTATAGTGGTCTCCCTTCACACGTATGCACTTTACACAGTGATCCACGATCGTAAGTTTGCTGCCGCTGCGGAAGTTGTTAGGATCTTAGTGGAAGCAGTCTTCTGGATCCGACCCTAATTCGTTAACTAATAAAAATACATATACTGTATAGAATATGTACAGACAGCTTCTGTAATTTCATTTAATTTTGTTTTATAATAATATTCAGTTATACTTCAAGTGACAGCATTTTCTACTGCTGTCTAGCTTAATAGGAATCACTTTGATTGTAAATGCGCTGAATAATATATAGTTTTCACGTCTGTTACATTTTTGCATTTAGCATTTTTAATTTACATATATGTGACAGTTTATCTTCAAACTTTGATTTTTTTCAAAAAGTCACAATTCTACTACTCATTTACCAAATATCTTGTTGTATTGCTAGCATAAAAAACATAACAAATGAGTGTGTGGCAAGCAAGTATAGGCAAACATCTTTATACTGTATTATTACTGTATTATTTACACCTCTATGTTACTCATATTGGGGCAGATCCAGAACAACGCTTCCATGCGAATTTACACCTGGCGGATACGTAAAACCGCGATTTGGTATGTACTGCGCATGCGCATAACAGAGGATACGCAACGTAACATAACTGTGAGCGTATGGGCCATTCACGTATCAGTAGCGTAAATTCGTTCCAATTTTACGTTAGCCATAAGTACGCTTAAAATACGCAATGTAGGCGAGGGTTTGCATTTAAATCGTACGGTATGGGCGTGCTTAGCAGCGTAACTCCTCGCTGCCTATACGTACGTGTGTGGGTGTGAGCGGTCACACTGGCAAAAGTTAAGGTAGGGTTTGAAAAGCGTAAAGCAGTCAAAGTACGTACATTTAAGGGGTGTGCCTAGGGGAGTGTATAGAAGGTACGCACGTGTAAATACACTACGCTAGTAAAAGGATTGGAAGCGGAGTTCTGGATCTACCACATTTACTCTGTTATTATCATATTTACTTTAAAATCGATTAATTTAATTGTTATAGAAACACAAACTGTGTACAATCAATAGATATAAAGCTAAGAACATATTTCTGTGGATATTATATAGTGCCTGGAAATAGACCCACGGATTTAAATAATAATATAAAATGGCCATCCATCTTAACTGATCTGTATCCTGTTCAGCGACTAATGAAGACAGTCCCATGGGACCTAAAATTTTTATTATTTAGCCTCGGATTCAATGATGCAGATTAGTGATCTCATATACACCTACTCAATTTCAGAAACAGTCTTTGCTAATTTCATCTCCGCCAACTGGAGGTCCTAATTCAACTTACTATATCTTTGCCCATATTTAAGATCAAGAATACTGTTTCTTAGATGCTACGTCCTGCTAGAGTGGGGAATAAAGTGCACCAGGGACATGAAAGTGTGACATATGAAGAACTGCTGTAATTTATTAATATAGGTGAGTACCAGCAACCGTTTCATAGTAAAAAAAAAATAATAATTAACTGCTATCCAGAATACTGACTTGTTTGATTATATTTTTATTTATTAATATTGGCACATACTTCAACTTCTACTCACTTATGAACCAACTGTAATATCCACACTAGTTAGTCTTATTTGTTACAGCTACGGGTACTGAACAAACCTTTCATCTGCCAGCATGTTGTGACTATCAGTCAGTAGAGACGCACATGCACTGTAATTTTAGTTGCACCAAAGCCAAGATTTGTTCTGGGATTTGCCCATATTCCTATTGATTTTGGAAGTTGAGTGCAATAAAAATTCACACACAGGGTGCTACTAAACCAGGGCTGGCCCTTGGTGACAGTCATCTACAGTAACAATAAATGTAATCCACAACTTAGTCATAAAGCATGTCAATGTGATACATAGTTCAGAAGTTGTAAAAAGAGATGATTCCTCGACAGTGTTATCCATGTAAAGAGCTTTTCTTACCTTGCCTTGCTAAACATGCAGCTTCAGAGTGAGGAATGCTGGTGACATCCGTTCCATTAACAGTCATTACTATATCTCCCACCTGAAGCCCTGCTTCTTCAGCTGCACCATCTGTTTCCATAAATGAAGAGACCAATGGTTTTACTTTAACAACATCCTATAAATGTAACATTAGTTATAAATCTTTATATACATGAGATCTGATAGGGAAGGTGAGTAAGTCAACAACGGGTGTTTGTCACAATGTGAGTCTGGACACAAGTTGGGTACATACAGAGCATTGTAAAAGAGGTAGGAAATTCCATAATCCCTTGCTCTTCAACTAAGCACATTGGACCTTATTCAGAGACTGAAAATAAGAGAGGAAAGTTACTTTTGGGCTAAACCATGTTGATTGCAGGGGGAGTCAAGTTAATTGTATTCTTTGCATGCAGGGATATATCTTTGAATTGCTTACTGCACACAGATACTGACCAGCTTTACTATCACACTGTTCTTTAGACTTGGACTGGGAAACGCCACCTCTCAACTCTAATAATTTTTGCAACAGATGAAATATAACTCTCCTGCAATCAACATGGTTTAGCCCAGGAGTAACTTTCCTTTCTTATTTTCAATCTCTGTATCAGGTCCATTATTTGGCAGTAATTGGTACACCCAGGACTCATTAATCCCTGAGAAATATAATAAAAAATAAATAAAATAAAACATTCATGAGGTTCAGCATAATCTGTATGGGGACAGAGGATATGTAATATATAACAAGCAGATAAAAACTAGCTGGCCAAACCAGTGATCTCTCTCTCTCTCACAGGTAGGATGACTCATTGTGAAAAGCTGCTCTGAGGAGCTCACAACCTTGTGAATAAAGAGAAGGAATGAAGAAGGGAAAACTACAGAAATAAGAGGAGCTTTTAAGATAAGTAAAGTATTGAAAGGGTTGGACAAATGTAAGGATGCTGATCAAAAAGGAATTTGTGAAAGCATGGCAAGAACACAGGCAAAGGTGCTAGGCAGAATGGTGGAGGTGGTGACGAAAACATAAGTATTCTGGACAGGACAAATGGACATTACAAGATTACTGTTGGGCTAATGCTATTCCGTTGTCAGTCTCTGGTCAGAAACTCGGCCGATATCCTGCCACCGCGCCGCTACCACTGGACCACCCGACCGCAGGGAAAGGTGAGTAATCTCTCCAGGAAACGGGGAAGGGAGGGTTAGAGTCAGGATGCAGGGGAGGGAGGGTTAGGGTCAGGGTGAGGGAGATAGAGGGTTAGGGTCAGGCTGCAGGGAAGAGAGGGTTAGGGTCAGGCTGCGGGAGATGGTGGGTTAGGGTCAGGCTGCGGGAGATGGTGGGTTAGGGTCAGGCTGCCAGGAAGGGAGGATTACGGTCAGGCTGCGGGGAAGGGAAGTTTAGGGTTAGGGTAATGAGAGGGGGGAGGGTTAGGGTTAGAATTAGGGGAATGGTTGGGGGACTATTTTATCTTACCTCCGTGGATCGATTGCTATGCCTCATCGAGGCATATTCAATCGAAATCCCAGCCAGTCCCAACTGGCTGGGATAAAATGGCCCTATCGAAATAGGGCCATTCTAAGCGAGGACCCAAACCCTTCTATTCATTCAATGTTGGGACTTGTTGGGTAAAAGCACGTTCATTTAAATTGATTTGAGCTAACTCACCGCAGAGGGCCCCAAGTCTTGTGCACACATATACAATCATCTTTCTTTATTTGTTCTTTACATCAGAAATGTATAAAATAAAGTATTTGTTTTGTTTATATTTGTCTATTTCTTAATAACATCTACATACCTTCCAATAAAAGGGCTACTTTTATTGCACTGTCCTGCGGTCCTGAAAGTCAGGATTTGTGTCCTTACTGTTAAGAGTTATGTCACACTCCAGCAATGGGGTGTTGTACACTGTGTCAATGGTGTATGTGACAGTGCAGGGTTTTTTTTCTGTAGGAGGGTAGTCTATCCCTTCCACCAGTTAGATATGTCCCAAAGGCTTTCAACACACCCTCTATGATGGCGTGACACCACTTCATTACTATCTAGGTACCCCAAGAAGTTGCCATACTGGGGCCCAAAATTCCTTTTGGCAGCCAGGCTGGTATCACTTCTTCGAACATTTCAGCTCGTTTCTGCATTGGTGTGTCCAGATAGGGGCGCGACATCACAATATCGCGCACTATCGAAGTAATAGCAGTTTACTCAAAACACAATAAGAAAATAGACCAACCTCTTGTGCTCTCTAAGTATATTTGTGCCATGTAAAACCTCTAAAGCACAACATCCTTTCTACCAGGCACAGGAAAACATTTTCCCCGTGGTCTGTCCCATATTGGATTGTTTTGTGCCATCACAGTATTGCCTATAAACTGCTTTTAGCCACTGAAATACTATTTATATCCAATCTCTTTAGAAACCTGCCATAATCCAGTCGTGGTTATATTTTCATAGACCACTTACACTTTGACCACATCCCTGTACATATTTGATTACTAACTTCCTGTATATTTGCAGGAAACTCAGTACTGGAAGATCATTGCTTACAAGATGCCTATATTCTCCCTGCATGAATTACTAACAGAACACATTGTTAACTACAGAATAACAAATGTCTCTAATTACATTAGAATCTTGCAAAAGAAGCAACCTACTGTATGTGGACAATAAATAATGAACTTACTTGTATCAACTTCTGTAACCAGAATCGGCTTTGAAAATTGAATACGAAATCCCCATGGGTAATCTCCTGTACCTTTTGCAATTCTCACAGTGCGCTCACGAACTATTCAAAAAGGAATACATATTCAGAGTTTATTTCATCAGCTGCCACAACTGGGAACAGAAGCCAATTTACATGCTAAGTGTATTTTTCTGACTTAAACAGGTCATCTATGAACTGTATATGAATCGCATTGATTTAGTGCAACACTACAATATGGACATGAAAAAAATATGACATAAAGAATGAAGGTTTTGCAAACATTAACATTTCACATTACATTTTATTAGCATTTGATCTATGCATGAAAAAAGACAGATTATTTATGTGTAGGATCATTATCATAGGCTTGACCTACATATTATTATGTGTTAACTCACAGACCATATCAGGAAGAACTTGCTGACATTATGAAGCCTACAAATCTCCCAAAATATTGTGCACTTATTTTTCTCCGTGTTACTTACACAGTGGTCATTATTGACTACACCATTTACAATAATATACATTAGCTACCTGCCTACATTTTATATATATATACATGTGCAAAAGCATAGCCTGTGCATAGCCTTAGGTTTCTTTGGGAGGCTTCACTTCCACAGTATGACTGCTGCACTCTTAAAATGGATAAAGTGTTTTAATACAGACATTCTGGAACGGATCCAGTCTGGAACATAAATAAGAAAGCATCCTATGTTTAGTAAAATCCCACACCAATAATGGGAGGATTAGGTGCAATCTAGATGCAATGCACCTGGATCAGTATAAAGGTTCCAAAGGTTGTGTACACATAACATTCAAGCACATATGCAGTGTGGGGTAGTCCACAGTATCATGGAAATGGTGGTTATGCTTTGTGCAAGTCACAAAGTGAATGTCCTATAAATAATAAACTGGATCCTAACATTCAATCTGTTTGTGCTTTGAAGAGTGATTAACAGATGTGTGGGGTCAACAGTGGCAGAGCCAAGCTATCTATGCGTCTGCACAATCACTCTGCTAACCATTACCCTCGAGCCAAAGGGCTTCTGATAGCCAGTCTACCCACTTGTGTATAGGGTGTGTGTGTATATATATATATATATGCCAATCACCCAGGGGAGGTGAAAACAAAATGATCAAAAAACTGGGTGCCTGACTGAGGCATTACCATAATATTTGTGTGGTGCTATATAGGAACCAAGTCAGCACTCAAATAAATAGTCCAGAAACCAGGACAATTTGTATTGTTAGAGCACGAGAAGAAAAAAAATCTCCAAATACATCCAATATAAAGTGCAGAGAAAATGTGTAAATATCACACAATGAATAGCAGCTTTTCAAAAGTTGGCAGCATCTTCTTATTTACAATAAACATTCCCAGAAACCAATATAACAAGGAGCTTATGTCCTTAATTTCTAAATCACAGTCCACAATAAAGCTTCTGGTAAATCCAGAATAATCTGATCGAAGGGAATTCCCAATTGATTATTGTCCCAAGGGGACGATATCTTGTAGTGTGTGGGCAAGTCCGATTATTGGACCTCCACCCCCTGGCTATATTTTCTCTGTCTGTCTGAGTCAGACAGACTGGGAAGCTGCAGCCGGGAGGTGGAGGTGCCACACACCACTGTAAGCCAGCCCTTTAGAAAGCTGCAGGACATCCCACACTGACAGCTGTCAGTGTGAGAGGTTCTGTACAGAGAGGACACAGCGCTGAGCAGCCTCTCAGTGTGAGAGGTTCTATACAGCGCTGTAGATCCTCTCAGTCTTTTTTTTTTTTTTTCTCAGAAATTTTTTGTTCAGTCAGCCAATAGGCTGGTTGCATGGAACTCCTGTCAAGATTGACAGGAGTCCCAAACCAATCAGAGTGAGACTGTAGTCAGCCATTAGGTTAGCTGCATGATCTCATTCAGAGATTATCGCTCCCAGCCTCTGCTGTGTGTGGCGTTGATATCAGGAACTTTCCCTAGGGGAAAATCGGCCCAAATATCGCCCACCACATGCTGGGAGCGATAATCCCTCTAGTGTGTGGCCAGCTTTAGTAGAGAATTTATTAGACATTACTGCATTGTGAAATTTTGCTACTTACTTGCTACTGATCTTGGCCTCTTGCTGAGACATCTAGGACTGTTGTCTGGACTGCAGTCATCACCTCTAAATATCCATGATGCTGAATGAAAGCTCTCTGTATATAATCCTTTATCTTTATTCTCAGTACGTGCTCCAAGGTCCACGGAGCGAGTTTCTTCTGAGTTCCCTGAAAACCAGTAGACAAATCACTATAATATAAAGTACAAATTAAAAAAAAAACCCCAGCATGATAAGTTTTTTTTTATTACGTAAAGGACCACATAAAACCCAAATTAGTGGTAAGCACCAAATAATTTACTTAACCATATTTGTGTAGGAGTAAGAAAAATATAGCAGAAATTTGAACATTATTAATATGAAAATCATGAAAAATAGAGATTTATATTATCTATCTATCTATCTATCTATCTATCTATCTATCTATCTATCTATCTATCTATCTATCTATCTATCTATCTATCTTTATCAACAATGGGGGAACCCTATAGGGGTTTAGGGGTCACTGATGCAGGAGAACTACCATTGATGCAGAAGCGACTGACACATGGAGAGCAAATTGATCATATTTACGCAAACATTTGGGTCCAGATTGGAAAGCACACTGTTATCGTAAATTCTCACAACGCTATCAGGGGTCCTATCAGTTAGGTCCATTTGTGTGAACCAGGGGCGGAATTACCATTGCTAATACAAGAGCCCACAGCCATCATCACCGCACCACCGGGTTACCTGAGATATTATCAGGGCCAAAGCATATTTTTTGCACCTGGGCCCACAACTCGCTAGTTCCGCCTCTGGGGTGAACCTTATAATGATGAGTCTTTTTATGCAATGCTATATAAACAGTGAAATCTAACAAGCTTTAAAGATGCCATCTAGAAAATCACATCCTTCATCCTGATAATATAGAAAATATTTACAAGGGAGAAAGATGCTTTTATAAAACATCTCCCATCCCCTTGCATACAGTTATTTCTTGTGAACTGCGTGCTGTATGTGACTGTGTGACTCATCTAGGTAACAGCACAATTTACAAATAGATGGTTACATAAGCTGCAAAGTAATGTGAAGAAGCAGAGACATTAGTTATAACAAGTGTCACAGATACTCCTGTGATATTGTAAATTAGTGAACAGCTTAACCAGAGGTTTCTTAAATTTGCAGGTCTTTTAGCTTTTAGTTGATTATATAAGATATAAAAATGTGTTAATTTATTCTGTTTACTTTCTGTTAATTAAAAAGGAGAAAAAAAAAGTTAATTACCCTGTATATATGGTGGTCAGTGGGATCAGCTATTAAGGGCCGGATTCATACCTACATATGACACCCATTTCCACAATCTGCTTGCAGAATTCAGGTGTTTTTCCGGCAGAGCGCCAGATGTTGCGATGCGGATGTTACGATAAAGATCTACAGGTGTACAGAACTTAGTAGAGATCCATCAAACAGGGCAGCCCATCGCCTTCATCCGCCTAAACTCTATAAGGTGGGTGGAGGGGAGGGAAACATTTCAATTTTACAGACCAGGCGGGTTTCAGCTGTTCTGTGCGGATCTGATCTGCACGGGACAATTAAGGGAGGGTTATGGCAGCAAAAGTCTGCATGAGAAAGGGGAATGAAAGGGGATGTCTTGCTCCGGGCCTGATCTTCATCAACAAATGCAGTTTTTATTAATAATTCAATACAACACTTTACTTTTCTTTGTTTTTTTGTTACACATAAAAAATACATAGGATGGACAAAGTTTTAATGCTTATTAAAAAAATGACAATGTTAGATAAAAATCTCCTGTCAGGTTGTTTTGCTTTGTGGCAGACACTTAGGGGCTGATTCAGAGTTGCACTTTCACCTATTAGGTGCAAGTGTAGACCTGAGCAATACCATGTTGAATTGCAAGGGGAGGTTAATTTACATTGTGAATCCAGAATTACAATTAAGTGGTGAAGTTTCTTAGCTCAACTCTGTTTTATAGAATAAACATTAAGCTATGCAGTATTTGTGTTCTATGCATAAAAGCAAAGTATTTTCTCTGCATGCAAAAGATTTAAAATGAATTAAAACCCCTTACTTTGAAAAATGGTTTAGCCGAGCTGTACACTTGCACCTTTTTTTTACCCTTACTCCCAAACTCCCAAATCAGCCCCTTAGTTTCAAGTCTCCACACCATTCAAGAACAACTTAACACAAATACAGTCTATCCCACCACAATGAGGATAGCTGTGAGGTGTGAATTAAATCACCTGAATTATAACAAAAAGCAGTCATCATTTTTAAATATAGTAGCCTAATGTAATATAATGTAGCCTAATTTATCCTGTTCCCAAATTGCTTGACTAGCACCTGGGATTCAGGCAGATGATTCTCAACAGCTGCTATAACTGCAGGTTATAGATAGGTAGAACGACCAGGCTCCTAGCTGCCAGTCAAAACATTTGCAGCATGCTGATTGGTGGATCCACCCATCACAATACAGTCCTGCTCCAAGACTAGTTATTTTTGTCTGACTTTTATTATAATTATAGGGCTGTAAGTAGGGGTGTGTAATGGGGCACTTGCCCAGGGTGCAAAGCCAAAGTGAGTTAATTTTTAAGGTTGAATTGGGTATTAATTCAAGGTTGGGGGCATAATTTTTCAACTATACTCCAGTATGTACAATTATTTTTTTTTACTTTGATGCCTTCTCTGAAAATCTTGAAATGAGGTTGCCAATATGTGTCAAAAAGAAGCAGCTCTTGAATATTAAATATACTGATATATGTATAT
>WWET01000222.1:364209-379881 GCA_011038615.1 Limnodynastes dumerilii
ATTTAAAGTGTACAGTATGGGCGTGCTAAGCTGCGTACGTTCGCGTAGTCTGTACGCCCGTTAGCGGACGTATTGTGTTACGTATGGGAAAGTTAAGGTAGGGTTTGGGTAGCGTATTTTCACAAAATACGTCCGTGCAGGGGGTGTGTTAAGGGTAGCGTAGCGAATTTACGTACGCGAAAATTCGCTACGCGAACAAACGTACTGCAAACGTTGTTCAGGATCTACCCCATTATCTTTAATATTATTATTATTATCGTTTATTTATAAGGCGCCACAAGGTGTCTGGAGCGCCGTACAAAATACAGTCCAGAAATACAGGGTAGGGATGGACAGCATAGTATATATTAAATACAATATGACTATAAAAATATTACAAAAATACAATAAAGTGAAGAAAGCATAGAACGCAAGGGAAAATGTGAGGTGTCAAGCTTGGAAGATCAGTGAGCAGGGGATAGAGCGCAGTGAGAGGTTGAGAGGGAGCCACCATGTGGCAATGGGGCAAAAGGGTAGCAGAGGGGGACAAGAGGGTACAAAGTGAGGGGGGAGTGGTGGAGGAAGGAACAACACTAGGATGGAGGGCCATGTTCACGTGAGCTAACAAACTGTGGAAGCCAAAAACTTACAGAAGACATAAAAAGGGGGAAAAAAGTGGGCCGCTGGTGTGAGTGGAGGAGAGGGGGAAGGAAGAGAAAGGATAGATGAAGGATGCAGTGAGGATGTTAGGTGGAGGAGTGGTAGGCTAGTCTGAACAGGTGCGTTTTGAGTGGACGCTTAAAGACCTGCAATGAGGGGGAGAATCTGACTGAAGAGAAGACATTCCAGTGCAGAGGTGCAGCATGGGAGAAGTCCTGGACACAGGCGTGAGATGTGGTGATCAGTAAAAAGGTCAGACAGTGCTGGTTAGCAGAACGGAGAGGGCGGGGAAGGGTGTGCATGTTGATGAGGGAAGAGAGGTAGAGAGCACTGGATGAGGACATGGGGCCAGATCCAGAACTATGTCCGTCTTCTTTAGACCGCATATACGTAATCTACGTATCAAAATGATACACAGATTACGTACAATAGCTACTACGCATGCGCAGTAGCTATTGTTCATTGAATTACGTCCGTCTATAAAAGACGTACGTAGTTCTGGATCTACCCCATGGCCTTAAAGGTGAGGATAAGGAGTTTAAAGAGAGGTCTGAAGCGGACAGGAAGCCAATGGAGGGCTTGACATGAAGGAGAGGCCGAGGTACAGGGCATGAGATGAGAGGAAGATGAGCCTAGAAGCAGCATTGAGTATAGATTGAAGGGGGGCAAGACGGCTGAGCGGGAGACCTATGAGGAGGAGGTTACAGTAGTCGAGGCGTGATATGACTAAAGAGTGGATGAGGGTTTTAGTAGCTTCATTGGTGAGGAAGGGATGAATGTGTGCAATGTTGCGTAGGTGGAAACGACAAGAATGAGAGAGGGCACGGATGTGTGGTATAAAGGAAAATGAAGAGTCAAGGATGACACCTAGGCAGCGAACTTGAGGAGATGAGGAGACAGAGGTATTACCAATGGTTATCGTGATGTTGTGCAATTATGGTGTACTTATATACTATCTAAAATGTAAAATAAAGAATTTCTAAAATAAATAAAAACAAAACATGTATTATTCTGTTAGTCTGCCAATCAATAGAATTACACTTACTGGCCATATACAATATTATACAAGTAGCCAGTGATCATTTATGTTAACATCGGTAGTGTCTATATATTACATATGTCCATTGCTTTTTTATGGGGATACTCCGTAGAGCCACCTTTCAGCAGTTCAGCCAGAAGATCATACAGTGTTGTTACAATGCACTTCTTTTATCAATAAAAGGTAAGTTCTGGTACCATGTCCATATAACACAGACCAAGCCACTAATGACTATACTATCAGGGGTTAAATACCAATCAGCATCTTTTTTTTATTTTTTTTATTATAAATGCTGTTGCCATAAGTAAGTACATTGATGCAGTGCCATGAACCATGATCACAGACTATAAAGCATGTGCCAGAAGTTTCATACTCCCCCAATTACTTCGGTGACACACTGTTTGTCTATGCACCTCATCCAGCAGAGGTAGCTGTAAAACAGGAGGTTCTGTTACTGGAAGAGGAGCATTGTCAGGATCACAGCACAATATTCCTAAAATACTTCTGTAATACATTTAATAAAATCATTTAAAGGCATAAAATCAGATATTCCCTGCCCCTTCCTCTTTGGTGGATTTATCATACAGCCAAATCTGCACATATATGTTAAGCAAATAGAAAAGTGTGTATTATATGGGAAAAAAATATTCAACTGTCATTAAGGGCCTGATCCAGACCTACACTGTTGTGCGTAGCGTATTATCGGCGAACGTACCACCGATGTAGAGCAAAAGGCACTCCCCTTGCTCGTACCTAGTTTAGCATCCATACGCTCGGCAAACCCTACCCTAACTTTTGTGTTCATTCTCACGGCAGTCCGTACGTTCAATGCGTATAAACGACGCTTAGCACGCCCATACTGTACAATTTAAATGGCTCCCCCCGCCTATATTCCTTAACTCCAGCGTCCGTACTAACTTCATACTATAAACTCGCCCCGTTGTATAGAAAAATGCAAACAATACAGACGCCAGAATCGCCGCTACGAAAAAGGTCTTTGGTACGACCGGAAGTTGTCACTATGCACATGCGCAGTGCGTTTTTTCTGCCATTTTTACGCTTACGATCAGCGTTAGCTCACATGCGAGTGTAGGTCTGGATCAGGCCCTAAGTCACTAACTACTAAAATTGTTAGCAACGTGACTACAGTTTATAATATGAAGTTGCCACAAACTTTCATTACTTAACTGACATTTCCATTAAGACCAGCAGAACAGCAGAGAACTATCACTCTTGGGCATATCAATTGCAACATTTAATTGCTTAAAATTGCTTGATGCATATTTAGCCTTTACAACTCCCATATTTATCTCTGAGTTATGGTGGGAAGTTTATATAAACATCTGTTATGTCTAACTAAGTCCTATGATAAAAATCATTGGCAACAGCCACACAAGTAAAAAAAAAGTCAGCAGAGGGTATAAAAAATATGATATTCTGAACAGTGTTTCCAACAATCAAACTAATAAAAAAATAAAACAGATTAATAATGGAAAGCTGATAAAAAGTTTAACATCCAGGCTTACTACAAATCATTTCTTGTTTTGTCTACAACTTATACAGAGTAGCCGACTTTCCGGGAATATACAGTAGACTCACAAAATTTAGGCAGTTCTCCCGGTGCCCCGAGAGATCTGGCAAAATTCCTCCCTGCCGGGACTTGATGATGTGATTTTCATCATGAGGTGCTACACAGCCCCTGAAACACTATGAATTACAGTAGTGAAGGGCAGGGGTGGAGCTTAATTATGCGATTTGCATAAACTGCATCAATAAGCCTTACTCCCATACTGGCATTTATCTCTTCCTGAGGTAACCCCCGATATGGGATGCAGTCTCTGGTCTAAAATGCTCCAAAATACAGACATCCGAAAAGCTAATTTTCGGATGCCTCTTTTCGAAAATACTACTATTGTGGAAATTTTATGAATGAATGTGTAAGCATGACATTCGGGATACTTACCAATTCATTCATTCTGAAATTGCCGCTGCAGACTAGACCTGCCGCACTGGACAAGAGGCGAGTACTAGGGTCAGGCTGCAGGGAAGAAAGTTTTAGGGTCAGGCTGCTGGGAGGGGAGTCTTAGGGTCAGGCTGCGGGAAAGGCAGTCTTAGGGTCAGGCTGCTTGGGAGAGGAATCTTAGGGTCAGGCTGCGAGGAGGGAAGTTTTAGGGTTAGGCTGGGGGGGATCGGAGTTTTAAGATCAGGCTGCTGGAAAGGGAGTTTTAGGGTCACGCTGAGGGGAGTCTTAGGGCCAGGCTGTGGGGAAAGGAAGGAAAGGGTCAGGCTGTGGGGAAGAGAGGATTAGGGTTAGAGTAATTTAAGGGGAAGAGTTGGGTAAGGATTAGGCAAAGGGTTTGGGTTAGATTCATACTTACCATTTGCCTGTTCGTTCTGGGGAAGAATTAATAATTTACCTCCGCGAAGCAGAAACAATCCATTTTCCAGGCACTTTGCAAATGCCTGGGACAGAGCGATTTTATATATTTCTGGTGTTCTGCTTTAAACATAATTAACGTCATTTCCAAACAAAATCTTCAGGAATTTTATAATATTCTTTGATGCTTTTTTCCCTTTTTTCTTGTCTGATATTGTATAATTCTGGAAAATAAAACAATACTAACCTGACTCTTCTGTGATGGTGGCAATTGAGCTTCCCCCAGTTGAATTACAATTCTTTGTTTCTCTGAACTGTTTTCTCTTCTTAGCCCAGCGGTCTGACCCTTCTTCCTTTGGACTTTCACAGGCTCCTCCTGGTTCCTTTATCACCATATCTTCAGGCAGCTTCAGGTGCTTGTTGAATGTTTCCAATTTTGTATCTTTGGAAAAATAACAAATCAGTTTTTTTGGTTAAAGTGACAATACTAATTATATTGTCTAAATTGATGAATATAGTATAGAAACTCTAAGGGTTTAATCCTGATTTCCAAAACAGGGGGAACATTTTTTTAATGTTAGGACCGGAAAATACCCACTTTTTGGTTATTATTATTTATTTATTAACTGGTTTTTATTTAGCACTATCAGATTACATAGCGCTTTACAGAGAATATTTAACATTCACATCAGTCCCTATTGGAACTAAATTCCTTAACACAGCCATTCACATCAACACACACACACTAGGGCTTATTTATTCAGCAGCCAATTAACCTAGTAGCATGTTTTTGAAAGTGTGAGAGGAAACCGAAGTACTTGGAGATAACCCACAGAGACACAGGGAAAATATACAAACTCCATACAGATAAGGCCTAGAAACCGGGAACCAAACCAAGGCAGGGCAAGACAGGAAAGGAAGTGGAAAGCTATTTAGCTATGTGGGAGGGGGAAGTATTTAACTAAGCACCCTCTGTACAATCCAGTTCTCCACTATGTTACCCCCATTTTATGTGATGCAAATTTTTAAAGGTAGAGGGTTTCTTTTTAAAATTCCCCACACCCACATGGAAACCTGGATCCAGTGGATATCTGGCATCAGTAGACTGGATCTGGTCCAAGGTAAGAAAATTTGGGGTCAATAAACAAATCAGAAAAATGTCAAACAAATTCTCTCTCTAAACTATGCAAATAAGAAACACAATGTGCCAGATCATCAATTGTCAGTTTGTGCATTTCACTTCTCGCAGAAACTGAAGACCCTTCCTACAGGAGAAAACTCTACTGAGGATCACTGGAGATCAATGTTATAATAATTGTAATGAATAATGATCCATAACCTGCATTTTTTTGATCCATGAGGCCAGATTTACTAAGCTGCGGGTTTGGAAAACTGGAGATGTTGCCCATAGCAACCATGGACTCTATAACTTCTGATGACTCTAATATATTAGTTTCTTTTTATTGCCAATGAACACAGATATATGCTTTGAACAGAACTGGGACTAGACAGTAGAGGGGTGATTCAGAGTTTAGGAGTAAGGGTAAAAAAGGTGCAAGTGTACAGCTCAGCTAAACCATTTTTCAAAGTAAGGGGTGTTAATTAATTTAAAAGTTTTTTGCTTGCAGAGAAAATACTTTACTTTTGCACACAGAACTCAAATACTGCATAGCTTTATGTTTATTCTATAAAATAGAGTTGAGCTAAAAAAAACCACCTCAATTCTTAATCTGGTTTCACAATTTAAATTTGCCTCCCCTTGCAGATCAACATGGTATTGCACCTAAAAAGGGTGTAAGTGCAGCTCTAAAACAGCCCATAGATCTGTTGTTACGTCTAGAGTTTTTCTTTTACATCACAATACTGCAGTGACTATTAAGCAATTGATCTGATATTGGTTTTAAACAATCACAATAATTGATAATGATCTCTTATAAATTAAGAAAATTTATATTAAGCATTGGTGAACAGTAGATTTTAGAATACACACTAGCACTTTTTATGCTAAACATTAGATCAGCCCAAATATTTATATTAACAAAATAAGTTTTATTATACATAAATTTGTGCAAATAGTGCTGGTGTAACATGATATTGATTATTTACTATTATTATTACTTTTATAAACACTTTCCTCTGGCCAACCCCAACACTGATTATTAAGTTGGCCATACACCACATCGATTTTCATTATCAGACAATTATTGAGCATTTAAGACAATTATCGCTGTAGTGGGCGGGAATAATAGATTTTGCAAATACCCAATAACTGTACTAGAAAAGCTCTGGTACAATTTTTTGATTTTATGAACACTTGAAATATATTATATATTGTGTGCCCATTTCCACTTATCAGATCTGTATGGTCAGTGTGTGGCACCTTAACCTCCTGATTGGAGTTTGCTCATCTGTGTAACTCCCTAATTTTCGGCAAGTACAACAGTAATAAAGTAATCAAAGGTCAGCTTTCTGCAAGAGATATAGGGCTTCCATTACTATATTACTGCTATATTTTGCAGTAATTATGGAATTAGCCAGATGGGGAAACTAGGCCAGGATGTGGAAGTGCCACACACTGACCGGAGTTTCTACAGCCATGACTAATAAGCTTCTTGCAAGACTAACAAGAGGCCTGTGCAGCCAATCAGTAACAAAACAGACAGGAGGCACATGCAGCCAACCAGCTGCAAAGGGTTCCTGTCAATCTCGGCAGCCCTTCCCTTTTTCAGATTGGATTAATGGTGGCACCAATTTCAGGACCTTTCCCTAATGGAAAATTGTTCCATTGCTGGGACCTATGATTGCTGTAGTGTATGACCAGCTTTAGATTTCAAAACTTAATATAGCACTTTGACACATTTTTTATATCAAAGTAAAGCCCAAAAAATCACAGTGTTATATTAAAATCTCAAAAGAATCTTGAATTCAGTTCAAGAATTGTTCTTTCAAGTAAGATGAACCAATGTAAACAAGCACATTTCACAAACCTCCATGTAAAATATACATTGGTTGGTATTCTTATATAGGATTTCTACTTATAAAATTGTGAGTTGCTAGCAGGTGTAGCCAATGGTTATTAAGTTGAAATGCAATAAAAAAAAAGAAAATAACTAAAATATGTGGAAATGTGGGGAAATTATTTAGAATGAATGAATGATAACATGTTCTGCTCTTTAGGTAAGTTTAAATATCCAATTAAGATTAATAAATCTTAAATAAGTGGTTTATTTTGGTCTTTTGTTTTTTTTATATTTATATATAACTTGAAACGTACACAACACAAAATAAAATTAGCCATGGCTGTGAATCACCTTTTTTTAGCAGCTTATCTTTTTGGGATTCTATTTTCTCCAAAACCTCTTCCCCTTTGTCAGCATTTTGGGATGGGTTGTCTTCAGAATCAGACTTTGGCAGACTGGGAATCCTACAGGACATTGATTCAAATGAAGTTTCGGGGACTGCACTGTCAGAGCTGTTTCTTGGTGACATATTGATGCTTTCTTCTGGCTCAGGACAGTTGTTCTCAGTTACTTCTTTGATATGTGTATTATCAGGCGTGTTGTTTTGGTCTTCCACAGATAAAAAAGGGTCAAAGGCCTCAGATGTCTGTGAAGAAATATCCTTATATGCCACTGGACTCTGGTCTTCAAATGAACTAAGTATTTTGTTTTCTGACTCTGGTTCTTCCACATCAGATACAGGTGTCAACACTGATTCTCTGTATATCATGGAAGATTTAAAGTCCTTCAAAGGTTCTCGTAGTTTAGAAGCCGATGAGTCGCTCTCACCTTGAATAAGAACTCTTTGGTCCGCATCCCCTGTAACAACAGTAACAACCGATCCTCTTCTCTTTCTGGTTGCACATTCCATGTCTGATGCATTTGGCTGGCTGATGTCCTTAGTAAATAAGTCTGATTGGGGTGCCTGTTGGAGGCATTCAGCAGGTACTCGGCTACTGCTGTTTTTCCCTAGAATGTAATCTTTTGAGGTGCTTCTAGATGGAGGAGTCACTTGAATTAAGAAATGTTTTTGTGATTCTGAGGAATCATATACTTCAGTATGATTATCACTGTCTAACATGTCTTCATCAAAGCCACTTTCAGTGTATTCCATAGGCTCATCAGCATTCTTTAATAAATCCTCTATATCATCATCATCGTCCTTCTGTGTGGTTTTAACGTTTAGTTGCTGTGAAGAATACAAAGAAGACCTGTCCGAATTCTGACATTGGTATGGAATGTCTGAGTGGCTGCTGGCAGACAGAGCTTGGGGAAAGTAGGAAATGGAGTTTTTAGGTTGGTCAATATCCACCTTCTCTTTACTATTACTTAAACAGCCTATAAATGATGCAGACGTTTGAGGTTGTCTAAGTTTAACAGTAGGAAAATGTGCTTGAGTTCCTTGTGCTACTGCGTTTGATGTACTTAAAATTGATTGTTTACTCATGTCAAAAAGTGATTGTCTTAGACAAGGGAAATTTACAAATGGATCATAATACATTTCCGGTAATGTATTTCTTCTTACTACTTTGGCATCAGTAGGACAATCACATTTTCTCAAGTGGCAACATTTGGAAGGATTCAGCTTTATTTCCTGATAGGAAATAAATGGAGCTTGGCTAAAACTGGGTTTATTTGGCTTATTTGTTTCGTTTGTGCATTGCCTCCAGTTTCTCTTGTACTGTGAATTATCACTGAACTTAGCGATATTTTCTCCAGGACAAGCCCTATCTTTTAACTGTCTTGGCTCAGTGTCCAACTCAGACCAAGACGATGATACTGAAGATGTATAATATGGTTCTTTTATGGAATCTCCCAGAAGTAAGGCCTCATCTTCTATATTTGTATGTGCAAATACTTCACTTTCATCTGCAAACTCTGCAGGTGGGGGAGGGACATCTGGACCCCACTCTGGACATCTATACTTTGTACAAAACTCTTTAGCCTCATTAATACTAAAATCAGACACAGGGTATGAACTACATGATCCACCAGTCCATTGATCATTGGTTTGTGTAAAACCACTTCCAAATACATCATCTGTTTTCATTTGTTCCTTATCAGCCTCAATGTGAACCATTAAGTTTTGTCTGCCCATTTTATATCTAACTTTAAAACCCTCTCCTGTTATCTCTAATCTTAGCAAAGGCTTCTCACAACTTTCTTTTTTAGGTCCTGAACTATGTGTATCCTTCCTTGAATCATCCACAGAATCCCATTTGCAGTCACCATTGTGATTGCTTTGTTGGTGTTGTCTGTCATGGTAACTACGGCTCTTCTTAAGACATTTTCCGTTTGTTATTTCAATATAGGTTCTGCTTTTTGGTAATGTTTTGTTTATTTTTACGTTTAAATGAAGACAATCTGAGGTGACTTGTGCAGTAAAATCTCCATCGTTATCAGTAAGGTCAGGCTCATGGTGCAGTTCATGTTTATCACTCTGTGACATTTCAGAGGTATTGTGCCAAATGACTTTTACAGAATGCTCACTTTCCTCAGATGCTGGTGGACTTGATGTCTTTTTCCTCTCCTCTGGTACGCGTTGAGCTTCATTTTCTGTTTCCTTCCTGTTTAGTTCACAGCTCTGACATTGTGTCTGCTCTTCCATTTGGGCGGTACATGATTGAGAATTTAAATTTGTTTCTCTCTTTTCGCTATCCTTCGCATCCACATTTATTTTGTGATTTGAGGATTTTCTATGGCAACGGCAGACAAAAGGCAAATATTCATCTAAAAAATATACCAAAATATTGCGATTATTATTTAACAAAAAACATGCACTAGTTCCTATTACTATAATGCAGCTATTATGAGTGATGTGTGTTTATGTCATATGTCATATGTATAAGTTTATGTCATTAGAATTTTTATGCATGTGCTGACACATAGCATTATATAATGGGTCTGATCCAGACTTAAACCCATGCGTCCAAGTTACGCACTACTAAGGATAATGCACCCCCCAGGCACTTCCCTTGCTTGTATGTAACTTAGCAGAACCCTACCTTATCGTTTCTTTGTGTATCTCTGGTTATACGTAAGTGCCTAACCCAGCTCATACTGTACATTTTAAAGGCCCCTCCGCCCACAATGCATGGCTTCGGCTTGTGTAGGGATGTCACACCCTATCATACGGAGTTCTGTACAAGTCACATATGATCAGAGTTATGGGGTCGGATCCTTAACTACGGCCGTCTTGCACACACGGCCGTAATTTGCCGAAAGATAGCTACTGCGCATGCGTAGTAACTATTGTATGTAATCTACATATGGTTTTAAAGACCACATATAAGCAATCTACGTACTGAAACGATACGTAGATTACGTGCAATAGTTACTAAGCATGCGCAGTAGCTATCTTTCAGCAAATTATGGCCGTGTGTGTAAGACGGCCGTAGTGTAGCATCCGGCCCCATAACTTTGATCATATGTGACTTGTACAGAACTCCATATGATAGGGTGTGACATCCCTACACAAGCCGAAGCCAGTAACATCTGCCACAGCCACATTTTCCAATGCCGCATGTGTAAATCAGCTGTCATTATGTCTGCATAAGGCCTAATATTGATTGATTATATATTAATATAATTTATATATAAGTTAGGGCTATACAGTAATTAACTGATTAATATACTAATTGACTGAATACAATATATTTTACATATCTTACATTCTTCGCTGTCTGATGTTCTTCTGTTCTTGTTTTTTCTTCTTTTTCTACTCATTACTTGCTCTGAAACTTTCAGCTAATCTATCTGCAATGAAAAGAATGTACATTGCAAATTATAGACCCCTGCCAATGTATAAGTCAATTTAGACGTGAAGATGGGAAAAAACGTGCGCTTATTTCCATCTATTATGATAAGAAAAATGTGTGGATTTTAAGATCCGCGATACACATTCATGAAAATAGTACTGTGATCAGACAACGGAATCAGGCCCCAAATCTTTACATATTGTATGTAAAACATTGTAACTATTAATGATCATTTTGAATACATTTCACATTTCCTTTACTTACGTTACTTGAACATGACTTTGAAACAGCTTTGGAATGAATGTGCTCATTAATTTTACTGCTTATAGATACAAATAAATGTTTTCTCATGTTACTTGAGAGTCTGAAATGATTGAAAATGGCTGTAATTAAGGGTTGTAAAAGTGATTTTGAATGAAGCCAATGTATTAACATGAAATATATAAATATTATGTATTATTTTGCAATTGATTAGCTTTAGATACTGGTTTACTGTGTAATTTTAGTAAAGGAATTAAGGGGGCACCAGAGAGTATCTAGGTGTACACATCTATATGACCCGCCACCTGTAGAGTTAGGATTAGTTTACTTGTGAGGTATATTTTAAATATATAGACACTCCCAGGGTGTGAGCAGCAGTGAAAGTTTTTTTTTTTTTTAACTTTTCTATATTGGAGCAAAAGAAATGTATAATCACAGGCAACAATGCAATTACAATACAAGAGAGTCTGTACAGTCACCTTATAGGTTATACATAGTTGAAGTTGCATTAATTCTGTACGGGAACATAGCGAAAAAGAGTACAAATTATGTTGGTAACATTATTACACAAAAACATCGAAAAAGGGATACCGGACGGACACTAGACCCCAGATCTTAGTGAAAAAGAAACCCCAAACCCACCAAACTCTGCGTCACGCATTACACCTAAATCCCTGAACCCATAGTAAAAATGGGAAGATCTCTTAGTAACGCTCTGGTGGCATACCCGGAATAGAGTTTTAACAGATTTTTCCTTGGTGTGGGAGGCCTCAAGCCATTCCATGCAAAACAAATAAAACAATTTCTCCCTGAACAGGGCAATATTTGGTGGACGCTCCTTTATCCACACCTGGAGGATACACTTTTTAGCCACTGCAGAAATAATCATAGCCATACGTTTAGCATTCTTTTGCAACTTCAATTCTGGGTCTACGTAACCCAATACCGCCCATTCTGGAGTGAGTAGCAATGACTCCACTAAGTGACTAGTGGAATATCTGTGAATCTGTTTCCAAAATTTGCGTATCTGCGGGCAACCCCATAAACAATGTTTAAAGGAGGCACTTGTTCCTCCACACTTAGGGCAATTTGAAGCTCATTACGGCCCTTCTATCTGGTGATATATACCCTCTATGGAAAATATTTAAAATCAATTCTCTGTATGTAGCCGCTTTCAGTACCTTGTTAGAATATATTATTGTCTCAAGAAGATCATCCATTGTGAGTTGTGGAAAGATGGTCAACCAGTAGGCTAATCCAGCATTTATTTTGGTGTGGTCTAAAGTGTCCCGGAGAACCTGATAGTGTGTGGAGATAATACCTCTCTCAGATGGTGGATTCATTAACATCCTATCTATGTCATTGCGTCAATCCTCCTCTTTTAGACAGCTAATGATCCTTCTCGTATAATGGAGATCTTGGTGCATAGCAAACTCGTGTATAGGGGGTAAAGGTGTAAGTTTTCTTTTTATTGAGCTACTGAGAGCATAGTTTTGAGGTGAGGGAAAGTCAGATTTCTGCCCGAGGTGATGTTTTTCCTGGCCCATTGAGTAAAAGGATATTGTGTTTTACCATTTTGAAACTCAGGGGTTCTTTAAAGAGGTAAAAAAAAGTGAATGTTGACTATTTAAACCCTTTCGTTTCCTAACCCCCTTCCAAGTTATTCATGCCGACATTAGGATTGGATTTTCCTGGATCTCTTGAGTAAGAGCCGAGCGGTTGCAATGTAGGAATGAGACCAGAGATAAACCCGGGATAAACGACTGCTCCAAAGGGGGGTTTGCATAATAAGAGGTATCATGGATCCAATCACGGATAAACCGCAAATTGCTGGCATAACTATAGAATTTTAAATTGGGGAAATTGATTCCCCCATTGTTGCAGTGTTGTTGTAGTTTGATCAACGCTATTTTTGATCTTTTACCTTGCCATATGAATTGTCTAAATGCCTTATTGAGCTGTCGTTCATCCCCATTGGATAGCACCACAGGTAACATTTGCAAGGGATATAAAATCTTGGGGAATAACATCATTGTTATTAAACTGGCCCTCCCTGAATATGACAACAGAAGATTAGCCCACTTTTTCATAGATTCGCAGACTCCCAAAATGATCTTCCCCAGATTATCTTTATATAAAGAATGGATGTTTTTAGATATAGTAAGACCTAGATAAGTCAGGGAGTGGGTTACCCATGTCACCTTAAATTTTGCATGCCATGAAGGATGATCCCCCAGCCACAGCGCCATAGATTTAGACTGATTAATAGTAAAGCCCGACAGTTCTCCAAAGTCCTCTATAGCTTCAAAAATTTGTGGTAAAGATAGTCTAGGTTTGGAGATATAGAGCAAGAGATCGTCTGCAAAAGCAGTGATCTTAACGGACCGACAGCCAATATTGATAGCATAAAACTCCGGATCTGCCTGTAGCAAACGCAACAACGGGTCCAATGCCATATTAAAGAGCAAGGGGGACAGGGGACATCCCTGTCTTGTGCCTCTTGTCATCCCTACCGGAGCACTTTTACAGCCATTAATCAATAAATTTGTACTTGGTTCCAACTATATGAATCGAATGAAATTTGTAAAGTTTTCCCCGAATTCCCTGTGTGTGAAAATATCCTGCAGGTGGTCCCAGGACACCTGGTCAAACGCTTTTTCTGCATCCAGACTTAACAGGAGTCCTGAGTTCCCCTAAGGCAAATCCCGTCCACAAGAAATTATTGCCGCCAGTGCTGTATGTACTGCCTTGACTGAATGGCTGCCATGCACAAATCCCAGCTGATGGGGGGTTAAAAGTCTAAGGAGTATAGCTTGCAACCTGTTTGCCACAATTTTAGCTATTAGTTTAAAATCCTGGTTAAGGAGCGTGATGGGACGATAGGATGTTACCAAATGGGCCGGTTTATTTGGTTCTTTCTTTCTTTCTTTCTTTCCACCCTTTGGACAGTCATCCACCCGTCCTCCTTTCCTCCTCTTTTATCTTTTTTATTTCTTGCAATCCTAATTTCTTTTTCAAACAAAAAATCAGGAAGGGTACTTATGTCTGATTAAGGCATATATACTCATATAACTGAATATTGTTTGTTTATTTATATGTTTTTCTTGAGATGTAATGATGTCATAATGTGCTCTTCCAAATAAAAATTTAACTTTAAAAAAAAAAAATAACTAAAGCATTGCAATATTAGTGGTAAAATAAACATAGCTGGAAATGTACCCAAATAATTTTAGTAAATAACAAATTATGTGTTAGATATAACTGGAAATTACAAGAGAACTTTTTAGTGATTGCTAGTGGACATTTATGTAAGTATGCATAGCCCCAAACTATTATTATTATTACTATTATTATTATGCATAGCCCCCAACTATACTATTTGGCCAGTTCACTAGCATAATTTAACATTTTGTACTGGCAAAAAAAGCTGTACCGGGAATGGCACAGTCGGTGCTGGCCTGACAATGTCCCGTATATTGACCTTCCAGTCCTGCAGCATCTGATTGCTATACGCAGCACAGATATGCTAATGTGACAAGCAACTCTGGGTTGTATGCACATGATAAGGTATAAATCGAGAGCCAATCAAAGACACTCCTCGTGGGTGGGGCGAGACATGCCTCCTTCACTGATTTCACTGTCTCCGGTGTACTGGTTTTTCATTATGAACTATTGGAGGGTATGTGTATGTATTTAAGTATATAAGTCTGTCTATATTTCTCTGGTTTGTAAGTTGCAGACGCCTTTAAAACAAGTGTGAGAGACATGTAAAACATTTTAGTAGCAGGTAATTCATTAGGAGTTGTTTACATTGTTAAGGAATAAACCTTACTACTGTTTCTTAACTTGCAGCAATACAGATCTCAGGCAGCTGTAGGTTCTTTGTCTTGTTTTTTATTAACAATCCCTTATAATACATTTGCCACCTTAAGCATATAGGGTTGAATCCAGACTTAAGTAAGTGCTTAAAATTAGTTACTCCTGGGCTAAACCATGTTAATTACAGGGGGAGTCAAGTCAATTGTATTTTTTGCATGCAGGGATATATCTTTGAATTGCTTACTGCACACAGATACTGACCAGCTTTACTATCACACTGATATTTAGACTTGGGTTGGGAAACATCACCTCTCAACTCTAATACTGTTTACAACAGATGAAATATGACTCCCCTGCAATCAACATGGTTTAGCTCAGGAGTAACTAATTTCAAGCACTTACTTAAGTCAGGATCCAGCCCATAAATAACAAGTGTTAAATGTAACCATAAATATACATTTTTTTCTTACGATTCAGTTGTAATTACTGGCTGCATATTAAACTTCATTGAGAAAAGGCAATGAGAAATATATGTAGAATAGTCTATACAATTATTGTGAGCTATGGCACCTTAGATGGGCGGTATGAAAATTCAGAAGTGAAGTATGGAATTCATTGAAGGTAATAGTTTTACAGTTAGAAGAGTGGTGGTATGGCAATCACTATCACAGTATTCCAGCCCACTTTCAGCACTGGTCTAAATATTATTAGATTTTTTAAACTTGCAGCAAGTGCAAAAGTATTATGTAATTCGTATATCTGTTAAAATAAATAAATAAA
>WWET01000222.1:379918-392443 GCA_011038615.1 Limnodynastes dumerilii
ATAAATAAATAAATAATTATTTTTTATATATATATATATATATATATATATATACATACACACACACACACACCAACACACACACAGTATATATCAAATATATCTATGAAAAAAAAATCTAATTCAGAATCGGTAGTAAGTGCTCAGAAAGGTGTAAGTCTGAACCCGGACAAAATATGTTATAATGTGTGGGGTGAAAATGATATTATGTTTTTTGCATGCAAGGAAAATACTGGACTAATTTTGCTCATTCCACACAAATACTGATCTGAGCTTTACTTTAAAACCAATTTAGAGTTGAGTTACAAAACATCATCTACCAAATCATTCTCTTTGCACAATGGAAATCAGGTTTCCCCGGGAGTTCAACATGATTTTTTTCAAGATGCATATTTGCTCCTTTTTAAAGTTACTTCCGTCATTAGATCAGACACACAATGTTTTATTAGGCACAATATAGCTATGGCAAATTATATGTATTAATGAAATGTCATAAGGAAATCATTTTTAATTTACAAAAATTACCAGAACATTATTTACTGAAGTTTTAATAAGTAAACAGTAAAAATTCTAAATAAACAACTGTCCATTGTATTTTATTGAAATCTAGCAATAAGTAAAATATATTTTAAAGAACTGTTTTTAAAAGTTTAATTAATCAATTGAAAAATGAATTATTACTTTTATAGCCACTCACCTAGAAAAAATGGCTTGGCTCGGGAAAACGACTGGAATTAGTAAATGGAATAACCAGTATATGTGCTGTCTGTCCAGTGTCAAGCTTTGTCTGGCTTCTATTCAGTACTATTTTTATCACGTAAGCTCAGAATCTGATTATCACCTTTAATCCAAAGTAGAACAAATATATTGTCCCTCCTTTAATCAGCCTAGTAACAAGGTTTAAAAACATGATATCCCAAACACATGTACCAATATTTTAAAAATTACATAAAATAAAATATTTATATTGTGTAGTAAGATCTTCTATATTAATACCTGCATATTTTAACCTAGGTTCTTTGTAATTTTACAAGAAATGTTCCAGGTATCTATAATCATGTATTTAGTAAATGGATCGGCAGTAACATCAATTTCAAAAATAGTGCTAATTGGAACATTTTATGAATTAATGAGTAAGTAATTGGCCTACTTACCCATTCACTTACCAGCTGCACCGCCGCACTGTCCGGACAGGTGGGTAAGAAGTATTAGGCTTAAGCTGGGGGGAGGGAGTCTTAGGGTTAGGCTGCGGTGAGGAGAGTCTTAGGGATAGGCAGTAGGGAGGGGAGTCTTAAGGTTAGACTGCGGGGAATGGAGTCTTAGGATCAGGCTGTGGGGGAAGAGGGTAATGTAATTTAAGGGTTAGGGTAAGAATTAGGAGAATGAATACTTACTTCGCGATGGGGTGCTAGAAAGCGTCCCTTTTGAAAAAGGGCAGGTCAAGGCGGTGACCTACAACCATCTTATTTGCATATATGCTGACACATAGTGTTATATCATGTTTGGTATGGAGCACAAGACATGGTTTTCTTCCTTGCTTTGTAGCCACTCCCACTTACACAGACTAACATCCAACAGTGAGGAAAGGTTTTTTTACTGGAAGTCCTGTGGTGGCACTAATTGGGACCTGTGTGAGCACTACACCGTGAGGTGGGCAGGAGCTCTCAATGCTTCCTATATGCAAAATATTAGCAATTAACATGCAGTTTAATCCACCATGCTTGCTTGCTTTTAAGATTGGAATTTGATGACTACATTTTTTAATGAATCTTGAAACCTCTGATTAGAGAAGAAATAATAATTTCTGCTTAGGCAATATATTTTTTGTATTTTATCTGTTTTATAACTAGCCTAAGAGGCTTTACAATGTCTTTTAATACAGACTCATTACAACTTAAGTTTCATTGACAAATTCATAACTGTGCATGTCCTCTGTTTATGTATATTAATTATAAGCAGCCGTATTCATTGTTACTTGTGCATATCATGCCAGTAATTCTTATTCTTTTATTTCTTTATTACTTTTTTTAGCTTGTTTGTGTCTAGTCTTCTAAGAGTAGCACCCCTTATTTTTTGGGGGGCAAAGATATCAATTTCCTAGAGCAGTGAGGCCTCCTTAAGGAACCTTCGACTGTATTCACAGATCCGCACCTAACTCACCCGTCCAGCCCCCATCCCGCCCTCCATTTTTAGGTACCTTATTGCCCTTACGAGTGCCCCCTTATCTATCCGAGTAATGTCCGCACAGACACTGCCGCTCCCCGCCTCCCCTCTCCCACTTCTATCTAAACACACCACGAGGCAGCATTACGCCGTCTCTTTCTACTTAATATAATCCATGCAGTCTTTAAAGACCGCATGGAGGCAATCTATGTACCTAACTGGCACATAGATTGGGTAAATGACACATGCGTGGAAGGTCATTTACTAAGGATCCGCAGACGCTATGAATACGGTCCCGTCTCCTTAAATATTTCAAAGGTTTCCCCTCAGCTGAAAGAAGAGGAGAGAAGTTCTTATTTATTTCTTCATTAATCAACACCATTCTCAGCATCTATCTTTCTATATGGAAGATGATAGAGCTATCACTTTATATGTACTTGAAACACTGTATATGAAATATTGTTAAAGAACAAAATATATGTTACCAGAATGAAACGAACTCTGCAGCAAAGATGCTTCCAACAGCTTCCATTGAGATGGAAGCTTAATTTAGTTTTACAGTGTAAAGCATAGCATGGTGCAGCCTTGAGAAAGGCTGTGGAATACAGCTGATACAGCGGTTGTAAGGGGAGCCTTTCTAATCTTGTTCACTTGACCGCTCGGTGTTCGTGTTTTACAGCGGTTTGTTCCATCCATGTCCTATACCAAGGGTACGCTGCCATTAACAGTCTGCTGATTTTGTGTTTTTTTCTCTTACATTTTTACCCATCTCTGTTGTTTAACAATTGTGATTTTTAATGGTGAATAAAAGAGTTGTGTTGAGTTAATGATATTTTGTATATCACTTTTTTTTTTTAGCTAAACCTACACGTTCCAAACTTAATGAAATGACGGTGATACGTGATTGAAACGTTGTACATTCTGCCCGGTTCCTGATTAAAGAGAGAGCACCTATATTTTGGGACTTCAATTCTGTTTCTTTTAAATTCTCTTAGTACTGGAGGTGGTCCGGTCTTTGTTTACAGTCCCTGGCGACATTCTCTAGAGCGCAGGGTTTTAAGTTTAATTTTTTTTTGCATGTACGTTGGGAGTTACGTGGCGTAACATCTGCTGCGCGCATGCACAGTAAATACAAATGGGTGAAATGATGTCATTGGCTAGCGTAAATACGCTAGGGTATGTAGGTTAGGTTCTGGGCCAAGGTTTGGACAGCACAGTAAATTGGAGATCCAGCCTCTAGACAAAATTCATTAACAGACATGTGTATCCTTTTGGAGCTCCAAGTCAGACAGTTCACAGGAAACACTGGGGATGCTTGAGCTAACTAGGCCTCAATGGAGAAACACAAGCAGACCGGACTCCAAAGGTAAGTAAATGACATTTCCTGATGTTGTAAGACCTGTGTTTTGTGACACAATAGAATGAATGTATCAATATAGTGGTTTGATGCTTTTGTTAATCTGCGCATATGCTCGCACCGCTTTAGCAGGACGGATCTGAATCCTCTGGATCTCTCAGAGTTCCGTCCTCACACTAAATCCGACGGCTGAATGGGCAGGAACCGGAAACTCTGCCATGATGTGGGTGGGGGGGTTTATGTAAATAGTACAGTAAGGATTGGTTTCAACCCTTACGTACTTTCCAGACTTCTGCACTGCCTGCATTTTTGTAAGCTATGGTGCTGTGTTTGTAATGCTGTACAAGCAAAGGGAGTGGCCTCCTATCGCCCAGGTGAACGTTAGAATGCTGCAGGGATCCATCTCTGTGGCCTCTGTGCTCTGAACTCTGGGAGCAGTCTGGTTTCTGTATGTACAGAACCCCTATTCCAGCCCCACTGAAGGAGGTGTCCTTGCTCTTAAATCTAGATAGAATGGAATGAGATTTTAATAAAAAAAAAAACATGGATTATCATATACTTCTGAACATTCACTGTGAGAAGCAGCTGAAATGGACATAAGATAAGCAAAAATGTTAAATTAAAAATAAAGCACTCTAACATTACTATACTCAGACCTGGTATAAGAAACCCAAAGAAAAGTATTTCATTGTTTCAGGATATCTATCTATCCAAATTTAATGAATAGCACAAACTGAAAAATAAAATCCATATTTCAGAAAAAAATGTATCTAGCAGTGCTATAAATAACACACTAATGGACAGGGTAAACATTTTCCTATGTCAACAGCTATTTACCAAACCAGCTTCTGCTTTTGTAAGTGCCAACTTCAGTTGGTAGCAGAATAAATTAATGAATGTGGAGGCAGCACTAATTACTCCTTAGAAGTTATTGAGTTATTTAGCTTTAATGCATTACTGCCTAAAGCCCAACAGCACAATTTCAATACAAGCTACAATAACTTCAATAGAATTTGTTTTTCCATGAGCTACAATGTTTCTATCTATATAAATTAAACTTAGAACATTATTATATTTTTGCATGACAGCTCTTATTACTATTTATATTAATAATTCTTTTGACAGGCAATTGCAAGTGGAAGGTGTTTCAACATTAACAATGTAGTGCAAAAAAAGAAAAACACTTGGATGAATGCAGTAAATCTTCGTTTATAATTTGGAAAATCATGTTTCATTTTAACACGCGCAGCATGAGCAATTAGAAGAACTGAACAATGTTAGCTGGCCTTCCCCTTTTTATCTACAGCTTACAGAATCTCAGACATGCTACTGGCAAGGGTTAGTGGCCAATTCATTAACTAACTTTATTGCACAAAAGTCATTACAAAGATGTTAGCAGTGACATTTGTAAGTAACGAGCAAACAACCATGAATAAAATGAGGATATATTGTGTCATGTATTATAGTCCTATGCCATCTGTTGGCAAAACTCCATACTACAGGCTGTGCTGCTAATGATTCTATTTTATATCTCTTTAAATGGGATTTAATTGAAATCTATTGTGCAGGCGTTGTGAAACTATGAGTCCCAGCATAACTAACTGCATAGGCATAGCTGATACCTGACAAAGCATGCTGGTAGTTGTAGTTTCAGAACACCTGAGGAGCCAGCCCTGCTATAATAAATATAACTACATATTTTTATATTTTTGTATGTGTGTTATCTCCTACACCAATTGACAGGCTAATATCATGTGTATTGTATTGACTCTCAACTACTTGAATGATAACTTGGTTGAGGTAGATTCTCCCCAGTATTCCTCATCATGTCTCCCCAGCTCCCAGTATCCCCATCATACATCTCCTGGTCCCCAGTATTCCTCATCATGTCTCCCCAGCTCCCAGTATCCCCATCATACATCTCCTGCTTACCAGTATTCCTCATCATGTCTCCCCAGCTCCTAGTATCCCCATCATACATCTCCTGCTCCCCAGTATTCCCCATCATGTCCCCAGCACCAAGTATCCCCATCATACATGTCCTGCTCCCCAGTATTCCTCATCATGTCTCCCCAGCTCCCAGTATACTATCATCCATCTCCAGCCTTATCATTATTCCCCATCATGTCTCCCCAGCTCCCAGTATACCACATCATACTTCTCCAGCTCTCCAGTGTTTTCCTTTCATATTGTTTCAGCTCCCCAGAAATTTGCCATTCGTTAGTCTCCAGCATGCCTTGTTTATACCTAACTTACTTTCCGTTCGTGTCTCTCCTCTGCGTCATCTTCCAGCTCTTCTATGTGACGCTGGCCACAAGGCAATCTGTTTCCTGCTGTCAACCAATGCAGCAGTTATACAGGACAGCTGAAAAGGGCTTTGCTATCAGCTGTCCTGTGTAACTGCTGCTTATAGCTGATAGCAGGCCCTTTTCAACGATCACAGGACCTCCCTGAGATGGGGACGCAAGTTTAACGTGCCTGATTCACAGTACACAATACAGTGTACTACCTTGCGTCTGCACAACTTAATGTATATGGTCAACTGCATTAAGCTTGGCTGCTTTGAGCACATATGCCTCTTAATCAGCCACTAAATCTCTATTCATTTGTAACGCAGAACTGTTTGCATTTCATCACAACTTTACAGAGTTATTTATACGCTAGCTGTGCTGATAACTAAGTACATCATAAAATGCAAGGGCTTAACTTTCTAGAGATGCAATCAATGCCACTGTGTAAGTGCCAGTAGCAGAAATTAGAAACATAAATGCCATGTTTTATGTTCATGGTTTATAGTGATAATAACCTTTATTGGGATTAAAGGATGAATGGTGGTTGTTAATCTTGACCCTAACATATGGAAAGGTATCATTTAGGGAATCAATTCATCTGACAAATCAGATTGCAAAATATTAATAAATTGTTAAATTTTCTCTTACCTTTGCGTTAAACACGAAATTTCCTGCAGGCCTTGGCCCTAGTGTATTTAAACAATGGGAACCTAGAGGGCCGTATAAACTTTCACACTTTTGCCACCCTGTACCTGGAAAAATCTACGACTATAATGCGCTTCGATCTAAATTCCCAGAAACAAGAATTCCACTATTTTCTTACTTACAGGCAGCTAGTTTTGTTCGTAGTGTGTTAGAACAAATCCCCTCTTCAACTCCAGGAGGCGATTTTGATGAGGTACTGATAAAATCCACTCAAAAAAAAAACTCAACTTCCTTAATATATTCCTACACTAGGACAATCCTAAAATTAAACGGCGATAACAAAGGGCTAAATAGATGGAAAGATGCTTTTCCACATTTGACTCTCAATGAGATGCTTAAAGCATATGTTAAAATGAATAAGCAGCTAATATCGGCCTCATACAAAGAAATGCTGTATAAAATATTGCATAGGGTATATCTAACGCCAAAAATACGACATACTATAGGGTATGCCCAAAACAATAGCTGTTATAAATGTCAAAGTCCGGAAGCAGACCTTATCCATTGTTTATGGTCTTGCACTATAGTGCAGAGCTTTTGGAAGATTGTTCAAGATTATATCACAGATACTTTAAAAATCCACTTTAATTTTACCTGCGACTGGTTTTTTTTGGAACATATACACCCCAGAGATGTGTCGTTGTCTCACTGGCGGAGAAAGAAGATTACTTCTTTATATAGCTGCCACATCCAAAAAAGCTATATTATCCCAGTGGATAAACCAAATACCACCTGCACTACATATGGTCACCTCTAGGCTCAATTTCCTTTTTCAAATGGATTGGATCGATACCACTTGCAACAAAGAACGAGGGGCAAGCAAATTCTTTGGTATTTGGTTAAATTACATCAACAGTTTACCTTCTGCCACTAGGGAACTTTTAACACACTGCTTCCAAACCACTACTTGGTACTATCAGGCAATGTTGTTGGGTAAACCTCCTTTCTAAAAATAGGATTTTGGGATATAGATACAAGCTAAATTATGCTTTATAGGTATGGTGTGTAGGGGATTTGCGGATTTGAGATGTATCTATGTTTGTAAACAAATACAACTCCTTCCAGACAGGTTTTGTGTTACTCATGTTATCTTTTGTATTTTGGCACTTCGCATTGCACTGTGTTTTTGTATAACTGTTGAACCTTAAATAAAAAATGTTTATAAAAAAAAAAAAATGTTAAATTTAAACATCTAAAATGACGTTTTTTCACCAAAATATGTAATTATACCACAGGGTGATTGCAAATCAGTCATGTCCATGCCCTCAACCTTTACTGACGTATTAGATACTAGGCCACTCTCTCATGAGACATAAAGAATCTATATCACTTCACAGATCTAGAGCCAGATTTACTAAGCTGCAGGTTTGGAAAAGTGGAGATGTTGCTCATAGCAACATATCAGATTCTAGCTCTCACTTTCCTATTACTTAATAGAGAATGTCAGCTAGAATCTGATTGGTTGCAACATCTTCACTTTTCCTAACCCGCAGTTTAGTAAATCTGATCCCACCCTTCATGGCTGCTTAATCTTAGAATTAACTCAGAGAACTGACTCACAGATTACACACCTATTAATTAGGAGGCTGCTGGAACCAGAAGCGTGGAAAGGAGGGAAGGTGGAGGGTGTTGCAGACCTGCAGAGGCCATGCTCCACATAGAGAGACTGCTGGAGTGGAATGAGCCTGCAGAGGCCATGCTCTACATAGAGAGACTGCTGGAGTGGAATGAGCCTGCAGAGGCCATGGTCATGCCCCGGTTAAAGAGGTTGTTGTAGCAGCGGATGTCAAAAGAGTAGACGCTGGAGGGTGTGCCCGGCGTACAGATACTAAGCCCTGGGTAGGGAGGCTTCTGGAACGGGGAAAATGGAAGGGGGGGGGGGAAACTGGAGGGTGTAGATGACATGCATATTCTAGGTAGGGAGGTGAAAGGGGGAGAAGCTGGAAGGTGTAGCAGGCTTGCAGAGTCCATGCCCCTGATAGGGAGGTTGGGGTGCAAGGTTGGTTACACTAATATATTTAAAACAGAATTACTTAAATACATACAGATTCAAAATATATTTTTCTTAATTAAATTCTACCACTTTTAGACAGCAAAAAATTATAAAGCAATAAAATCTCTTCTTCTACTGTATACATCTGTGCTGAGCCTTCCATTGTATAAAGGATGGCTACTCCGCAGGAGCTAATAATGGACTCATCTTATCTATTTGCTGGTGTAATGCCACATGTTACATAGAATTGATCTGCGCATGCGCCAGGCAGATGTTGCCCGGCGTAGTTAAGGTAAACCTTTAGTCAGGATAAGGCGTCCGTAACTACGGCGTAGTGACGGTTGAGGGGGCGTTCCTCACTGTAACTATGCTGCAGTTAGGGAACGTAGGCGGTGGAGGCAGGAAAATGAGGCAGTGAGGCAGGAAGCCCGGCGTAATTACACTCTGTTACGCCGGCTGAAGTTATGGTAGCCTTCAGCCGGCGTAACAGTGTGTAATTACGCCGGGACAGGGGGGAGTGTCAGGGGGAGTACATCGATAGTACACTCAGCGCAACATCGTAGGTCTGGATCAGGCCCCATGTGCTTAAACGCTCATTGCTATTCTCCTGCTAGAACCCAAAGACTATTATAATATGTTCAATGAAGAAAAAAGCGAGACGAGAAATAAAAAGTAGAGGGAATTAGAATCAATAACTCTCAGGACTGGATGCTAGTTATCCATTTATCAGCCAGCGCTCTCCTAATGGAGGAAATCTTTTGGGTGCTACTCAAAGATCAGAAGCAGTAAACTATATATAAAGAAAGAAGGCTCTCACCAGTGACAGCAAGAACATACATTTATTGTAACACAGTAGAAGTCAGTGTGACGGTCTCGCTTTAAGGACGTTTGTCAAGAAAAAAAGTTTCATTTTAGTCATTTTTATATACTATATAGCAAATTAATTTCTTTAAATAGAGCAGTAATATATATATATACCTCAAATATGATGGTCAAGTGCTATCAGTTACTGAATGTCTGGAGATCAGAGACTAGATTTACTAAACCGCGGAAAAGAAATATGTTGGAGAATGGTTGCTATGGGCAACATCTTCACTATTCCTTTTCTACAGCTTACTAAATTTAGCCCCAGGAGTGATAACTCAAAAACAACCTGAGAATGGAACAATCACAACATGAAGAAAGTAAAGTCACATAGTAATTCATAAAGAAAAACATGACTAATATATATGTGCAATGTCCATGAGTAGATAAAACTTGCAAAGACGGAACATTAAAACGAATAATTTAAAAAACAGGCCACGATCATTTAGTCATTTATTAATATGTAATATTGTATTAAAGTATTCAATAATTATTGTCCACATTTGCAGTTTATTTTATTTCTAATTCTGGAAATGCCCAAAAGGTGACCTAGTGACCCTTGCTTGAAAAAAATCCCACTAGCATTTTAGAGAATGCAGGTACAATGGAGCATTATAGAAGGCATCAGGGAGCCTGTAGCAGACTATTGCCAGTTAGATGTTTTCAGTTCTTCTTGTGCCAAGTCTTTACAGTGCATTAGTAGTATAGAATGAACTGTGCCACTCCCTTGTGCCTATCTACCATATTCAGATTGGTAGCACATAAAAATGAGGTAGGGGCATCTGAACTGGAGACCTGCTTCTCTAAGTGGTTGGCAGTAAAAATAGAGCCCATTAAGTGCTACCTTTTACAATTGCATAGCAAGGCAAGTGCTTAACGATATAGTTATAGAAGGAAAGCCAAGTGATAATAGTGAACTCCAGGAATGGGCTACAATGTGTGTGCAAGAGGGGGGAAGGGATTGAACATTCAGGGCCTCTTGTTTATATTTGACCCCCAGATGAAATGCTGGCAGTCTGCCATTGATAAGCTCCATACTATTTTCAGTTCCTTCAGTGTAACTTACCGCTTAACCTTAAGTATTTTTCTCTCTTCAAACATTTGTTTTTAACTAAAATTCTGATAGATAATACAACTTGTGCTTAAGTTGGGATTAACATATAACATAAGTGCGGTGAAGTTGATTTTCCAGGTCATTGCTTTTAGAGATTTTTCAGATTGATACTTTGCATGCTTTAATAATCAAATAGTAATTATTCCGATATTTATTCTGTTATCTTTGATGATACTATAGATTTGAATTCATTCCAATCCAATGTTTTATTAGCTGGTGAGCGATCGCATGCCTTGGAGGCACTACCAGTGATTGCTGGTTTCCACTTATCATTGCTTCTATGACCTACAATAAAGAAGACAAATTATAAGGGTTTCACATTTTATCTGTTGCATCTCTGTTGATGGTTCTCAATGGCCTAAATTCTCCAACAAGCAAGTGCACACAACAGTTTAAGACTTAAGTGTTCTATAACCAGTTAAAGTACATACATCTTTTAAATAAGGTTAAAAATGCTAATACTGCAGGAGCCACTTCCTAATAAAAAGTTTCCTGTATCTGTTATGTTTAATTTGCCTCTTAAAACATGAGAGTGTTAAGCATATGGCATATCAGGGCTACACGGGGTAAATGACTTACTATAATCTATAAGGACCAGCCCTTGTACAATTTACATAGAACCCCCTTCCACCTAGTGTACATGCCATAGCCTTCCCGCCCTGTCCCATCCTGCCACTGGAAATACTTCTAGCACAGAAGTGTGGATCCTGAGTATCCAGATCCATGACGGAGGTCTGCAGCACGCGGTTGCGGGTCACCAAAATTCCCATATTTCATAAGTCTGAACCCATTCTGACATGTTTAGGAGGTTAGATCCACTGAGCGTGCTAACACTCAGCGTACCATCTCTTCACTCCCCCTTGCCCCAGCGTATTAACACTCGCTTACGCCGGCTGAAGGCTAAGCTAACTTCAGCCGGCGTAAGCGAGTGTTAATACACTGGGACGGCGGCGTTACTACGCTAACGCCGCCCTCCCAGCCTCATTACCCTCCCTCCCCCCCGCCTACCTGCACTAACTGCAGCGTAGTAACGGAGGGGAGCGCCCCCTCCAGCGTTACTAGGCTGCTGCTACAGACGCCTGTTCCACGATCGGGCATTTCCGTAGCTACGCCAGGCAACATCTTCCCGGCGCATGTGCAGATTGGCTTTTAAGCCAAACTTACGCTGCTGGCTGGCGTTAAGACGCGTAGGTCTGGATAGGGCCATAGCAGTAAAATATTCATAAGGCTGCCTTAATATACTATTGCATGGTACCTACAGTGGATCCAGAAAGTATTTACAGCGCTTCACTTTTTCCACATTTTGTTATGTTGCAGCCTTATTCCAAAGCGGAATAAATTCATTTTTTTCCCCTCAAATTTCTACACACAATACCCCATAATTACAACATGAAAAATTTTGGGGGAAATTTTTGAAAATTAAAAAAAAAATCAAAACTAAGAAATCGCATATACATAAGTATTCACAGCCTTTGCCATGAAGCTCAAAATTGAGCTCAAGTGCATTCTGTTTCCACTGATCATCCTTGAGATGTTCCTACAGCTTAATTGCAGTCCACCTGTGGTAAATTCTGTTGATTGGACATGATTTGGAGGGTACACACCTGTCTGTATAAGGTCCCACACTTGACAGTGCATGTCAGAGCACAAACCAAGCACGAAGTCAAAGGAATTGTCTGTAGACCTCCGAGACAGGATTGTCTTGAGGCACAAATCTGGGGAAGGATACAGAAAAATATCTGCTGCTTTGAAGGTCCCAAATGAGCACAGTGGCCTCCATCATCTGTAAATGGAAGAAGTTCAGAACCACCAGGACTCTTCCTAGAGCTGGTCAGCTGTCTAAATAGAGCAATTGTGGGAGAAGGGTCCTAGTCAGGGAGTTGATCAAGAACCCAATGGTCACTCTGTCAGAGCTACAGAATTCCTCTGTGGAGAGAGGAGAACCTTCCAGAAGGACAACCATCTCTGCAGCAATCTACCAATCAGGCCTGTATGGTAGAGTGGCCAGACGGAAGCCACTCCTTAGTAAAAAGCACAT
>WWET01000222.1:429502-445020 GCA_011038615.1 Limnodynastes dumerilii
ATATATATATACGCTTGCACACATTTCATATATTTGATTAGATGTAGCTGTCTCTTCAGAGAGGCCTTTTATCTACAAAAACCCAGGTAGTGAGAGAAGCCTGACAACAATAACCACTCACAGGTGCCTGATCTAATAAGCCAGACTTTCAGACAGAGGTCCCTAAAGATCCAAAATGGGTCTAATGGATTGAGCCTGTCCTCACTCTTCATCCACAACCCCAGGAACCCTTAACTGGCTTTTAGCCAAAGCAGAATTGCACTTTGAAAAGAGTCTGAAACAGACAACAACTTTCCTGTATTGTTGTTAAATGAATAGATTAGAAACTTGGGGCATGCTCTAGACCTCCATGTGTTTTCCGTACGCTTGAGGTCTATATGTCCATGCGAAAGAGGGGAATAAACTCCCCTCTCACTCCCCTCTCTTGTGCATACTTTGGACAACTTACGCACCCATAAACCTGCCTTAAGTTCTACACACAGATCTGGATTTTAGGATTATGTCTCTGCTATTTATGTAGCTTCTCTGCACCACAAGCAAAGAGTTTTTATCTCATTATTAATGTGTCATTGTTTCCCATTGTTTCATATATCTGCATATTTGCTCATCGTCAATAAAAAAAAATGTAAACAAAAAAGAGAGACTACAATTGTAAAATAATAATTCTCACAATGTACTGCACAGATATGCATCAGACGCAAAGAAAATTAGATGAGGTCTTAGTGAGGTATTACTTGGAGATATACAAGATTATTTCCAACCTTTCTGTTTCTCATTAAATATATCTGGTTATTACACATGATTTGGTGCCATTTTTTTTAGTTTCCTCTTGTTATGTAGAAGACCTGCCATCGGGAAAAGGATCTGTTGGATGAGGTAAGTGTGCGTTGGGGATATTGGGAGGTCAAATGACTTTAATGGCAACAGACTAGGCGATACAATAAAAGGACTTTTTAATGTATTATGATCTGCAATAGAAAGAGGTGGCAGACTAAGCCTAGACAATCGTCTGACAAAGAATGCTTGCAATGACTGCAAAAAACTCATGCTTTTCCCAGGGATCCTGAACAAAACCCATTGAAATAAAATCTAGTGAGATCAAGCTACACAACAGGACACAAGACAGCACCAAGAGATAATGCACATCATACAGAAGCTTAAGCACAGAAGCTTAAATCGTAGACAGTAATTCAGGTTATTGAGCAGGCCAAGAAAAGGACTTTTTAGAATCAAAGCAGAATGTGACAGCTTAGCCAGCAGAGTAGAAATAAAAGTATGGTAACAGCAGAATTGTTGAACTATTAAAATGAATGAAGTTTGGGTCTAAGTTATCCAATACCATTAATATCTGCTGAGTCCTTACCCATCACTATGTTTTAGTCACCTCTGAAATTGCTTCACTGTTATGCTGGATAATCCTGAATGCTTGTGTCACGTGTCAAAGTAGCTACAGTATTCTACTAGACCATTTTCATAAGCCCATGGTAACTGCAGGGGACCAGCAGAAAGAAATTCAAATTTCAACATTGCATTTTTGCCCAGCTGTACTTATGCACTGTTAGAACCCATTTTATGTTATTAGGTGATGACCAAGATTTTCAACTAAACATGTAATTTTCTTTTAAGCGCATAGATTGATGTCACACAGCGCTTTGTTCAAGAAATCTTTTTGAACAGATAACTGCTATCCTGTAGACTATTCTTTACATAATCTTCCTGCATCTAAATAAATAGAAAAGGCAAAAGTTTCCAAGCAAAAATAAAACAAACACACACAAAAACAACAATGTGCCCAACTTCTGACAAAGCTCCGCTAGCCATGGGCATCATTAGGTAGCTACACAGTTTCCGGAGCGATCACTCTACTACCCATTGATATCAGCACAGTAGAGGCTGGATGATTAAGTCAGAGCAATCAGATCACAGCACGTTTGAACAGTTTAGTCTGTGTTATGACAAATTGGTTCTTGTCATAAACTACACAATAGTGGGTCCTTTTAGCAGATATTGCCTAGTGCAGTGGTTCACAAAGTGTGCACCGTGGGACAGGGGTGCTGTAGAACACTCACAGGGGTTCCCGGATTTGGGGACAGCTTACATCAGCATCATCAACTAGTAAGTCAGTGCTTGGCTGTCTTTAATATAAGTTGTGGAATCACCAGAGACAAGCTATTGAATGTTCCTACAATGAGACTGCTTTGTACTTCTTTTGGCTCAAAACTTATTAAGCCATTGGAAGACTTGTTTGAGAACCACTAGTCTAGTGTATAGCAAGCTTCAGTACTTTTTTGTCATCAAATCTTACATATCTATGTCTCTACCTAAGCAAAGAATTCTTTACTGTACACCTCACCTGTTGCTGCAAACCTCATTGACAAATTAAGGGCGCAAGTAAGAGTAAACCATAATCATAAAAGGGACTGCTGCTAATATTTTGAATGTCAGAATTATTTCCTAAGTATTCAAGTGAACATTTTTCCAAGAGACAAATACTTATACTTATAGTAGGTGCAGAACACCACCAGTGTCTTGTAGTGGGAGCAACAGTATAATATGCTTTCAGTGTGTTGGATTTTAACCAATGCAAAGCCAAACTTTGGTTAAATTATTCCAAGAGGCTTGTGCTGCTTATGTTGCATCTACTATTTTATAGAATATAGTTTCTAAATGTATTAGATTGTTTAATGCCTATACATATTATGTATCAATATGGATTATTTTTTGTTAGAAATGGTAGTAATTCATCTTGTTTAGGGATAACACGTTGTGTTTTCATTCCATCATCAGCACAAATTTAGGGCATGGACAAGAAGGCTTTGTTTTTGCAGTGTCCCAGGTAGGAATACTATGAGACAATTCAAGTATTTTTGAGTTTCATGTATATTTATTGATATACATTTTTTCCCCAAAGCTGGTATAAGTGGTGGCCCATCACCTTTTGTTAAAAAAAACTTCAACTTCATTCCAATTAAATTGGACTATTTGGAAATGTTGACCTTTTATCACTGGAGGGAGATTTACTCAGATTCGATTTTTAGAAATTTCTTGAGTAACCTGGGAATCTCAATTATAATTGTGTCGCTGTCCCATAAAGGAAATAATTGTTTTTTGCAACAATCATTTTTTTGTTTTAACTATTGAGCACCAATACTCAAAGAATGCTTTAGACCAAGGCTTCTCAACCAGTGGAAAAAGTACCACTAGTGGTACTTAGATCACTGTCTGGTGGTACTTGGGGCAACTAGGCAAACTTGTCAAGAGGTAGCAGCCATACTTTTCTTTAAGCAGGTGCTATATCAGATGCCTGAGATCATATTTAATAAAGAATCTAGAGAGCTGAATTTATTATGTAAAAAATGTATTAAACAACAGCAACATATAGTACTTGACCAAAATCTAGGGTAGGTAACTGGTGTAGACATGTCATACATGTTTATTGATAATGATTGACTGTATTTTTAAGTGCTGTCATTGACCAGATTCTCCAGTGGACCTTATTTCTTTAGAAAAAGAATCCTAAAGTGAGTGAATAAATTAATCTTTTTTTTATACTGTGATAGATCTGTCTACCACTGAATTGTCTTAGAATGGAAGCAGGCACTTGACAAGATGGAAGGCAAGAAGGGTACATGAAAAATAAAGGAATCTATTATGTATTCAATTTAAGTTATAATTTTAATAAACATTTGCAGAATAACAATATGGGGAATACTTTAATTTGTCCAGCACCGAAAAGTACAACTTAACACTGGTAACATATGGCCAATGATACACTGTAAAAGTCAGTTTAATCTGCAATTATCCTTCAGATACATATTTGTGCATGCGGTGTTAAATAGAATGTGATGCACAAATTATTCCTCCATCAGCTACAGGTCAAAATACATTGCGTATACTATCATACATGAGTAAACTTCAAAGTTTTGTGAGAAAGCCAAGAGTAAAGTAAAAAAAAAAAAAGGTGTAGAGAGGTTCAGATATATAGATGACAGAGCTGTAGATTTGAGCAGATTAATAGATGACAGTTGGTATAGAGAGGTAAAGGGGACTAGATAACAAAGGTACAGAAAGGGGCAGAGGAATAGATGACAGACTTGCAGCAGAAAGATGTGTAGAGAGTAGAGATGAGTCGAAAGCCTCCATGGTTTGGGTTTGGTTCTAAATCTTTGGCTTGTTTTAGTTTTACTTCTGTTTTTGCCACAGTAACCCTGTGGTAGAAATAGCTAAAAACCGCTAAAATCTTGTAATTTCTATATATTTTTGCTCCTACTGAACATGAATAACATTCATTTCCAGTCACTCCCACTCAAATTGGACCAATTCATATTGGTTGGTACATGCTACCATAAATTGTGTACTAAATTGTGTATTGGTGGTCCAGTGTGCTGACTGGGTACTGCGGCCATTGGCCACATGAAGGAAGTGTTGTATATGTTCTCATGTGGTCATTAGTTCATAAGTTATAGGAGTAACTCAAGTAAATTCAGAACACAGACATTAAAAGAAGTATTGATTAACATCCTTGCAATCTCAGGACTCATGAAATTAAATATTATTATTTTATGCCTTTTTTTTCTATTTTACAAGACATCCTTTATTAAAGAACAGTCCAGTCAAAGCAGAGAGCAGATTTTTACAAGGAGAGTCCATCTACTGGTCTTTCATATCCTTTAGTCTTCTGCTGGAAGATATCACTGTGACAGCAGAGGTCTTGTTAGTTTATCCTCCTCTGGCTACAGGGCTATCTTCTAGAAAAAGCGAAAACAAGCGGTGGTCACTACTAACAGATATAGCTTGAGTATAATACCAAAAAAAAGAGAGCTTCAACCCCATGTAAAGATGGGGATTAAAAAAAATATTTTTTTGTGTCTCAATTTAATAGCTACGCAGATAGAGTTAGGAAGATCATTAAAAGGAATATAGCTATACTGAAATCGGATGATCTGGAAAGGAAACTATTGATAACATGAAAATAGTTTTTAGAAAATCCAGAATTCTGAGAGATAAGCTAGTCCCAAGCTTTTTGAAAAAACAGAGAGAGATAAACAGAGTCAACAAATAGTAGGCTACCGAATCCTTCTGTGGGTTCTTTCAGATGTGGTAGGACTCTGTGCCTTATGTGCTCAAATTATGCCTCAGTCCACGGAATTTACCTCATTCTCCATTAAAGAAGACTTTAAAATGAAAAATTTTAATAACTGTAATTCCTCCTATGTTATCTATCCCCTGGAATGCCCCTGTGGATGTCAATATGTGGGACGCACTACTAGGACTGTTAACACTAGATTTTTGGCACATAGGAGGAACATTTTTAAGGGTTCGAAACAACATGAAGTCAGTAAAAAAATTATATAAAGGATTATCAAAAATGTAAGGGGGGGGGATGATCGATATATCAAAACTTTTTGGATTTTTTATTTAAAACCTTTTATCCCCATGGCTTAAATTATACAATCAAACTTAATAACATTTAGATTTGGTTTAAGTATCTTTAGCTATTTATTTTATTATATTTTTTTAAATTAATGGTATTATAATTTTGAGATACATCAAATTTTGTAGACGCAATGCTTTTTAGATTTTTTTATTTAAAAACCTTGTTTTTCCATGGCTTAAACAATACAATCAAACTTAAGAACATTTACATATGGTTTAGAAATCTTTATCTACTTATTTTATTATATTTTTTTTATAAAAGATCTTATTATTTCTGTCGTTAGTGATATTAATCTATTTTTTATTTCTGTATCTCTCTGTTGTTTAGACATTTCTTTTATTTAATATTTTTATATATTTTTATTTATTTATTATTATTATTTTTATTATTATTATTATTATTATGATTTATAATTTTATATATTATTTTATGTTTATATAGATACTTTTTAACCCTAATAATTCCATTGATTCCCACCATGTAGTGACTGGCTTTGTAGAGTACTGATGATGTCATTAGAAGTATTTGAGATAGCTAAAGAGGTATGATTGGGGGACCAGGGTATTTGCTTTTATATGGTATGTCTGTAGTACCGAACTATTGGTGTATTTATATTTTTCTTTTTTTGTTTATTTAATTATTAAGTAATGGAATTATTAATTGCAATATATATATGGATTTGTATTTTGGAAAATATACATTAAAATGACAATTTACCTATCTAAGATCTGTAATTGGAAAGACCTTTTGCTAATGATTATAATCACCTGAATTGGACAATTTAAATAGGAGGTGTGGACAATGATGAGCATTTCCCTCTGATGAAACCGTCAGTGGGTGGAGAAACGTGTTCAGTGTCAGGATTTTCCATCCCATTCATCGAACTGACAAATTCTATCACTGCTATTAATATTAATTATATCCAGGGCGCTTTGCATAGAGCCTTTTAAGGTCTTTGGAGGACCTGCCAGTTAGTAGGACCATTGTAAGACACACCACCGCTTATCACCTAAGGGGACAGGACTTCATAAACCACCACAAGGGGCAGGGCAGACACCTAAACAGTCAGTAGCCGTGAGACACCGTGCTGTAAGGAGTGCTTTGTCTGACAGCAGCTGTCCATAATGCAGTGTGTTTCCATACAAATAACTAAGGTGGTTAAATAGATCCTGGCTTTAACTACACCTATGATTGTGGGACATGCTTCAAACTGCTATATGTCCAGAGAACCTGGCAATTGAATAGCGGCAATCAACTGCAAAGCTGGGCTACTTGGATGAATGATCTCTCATGACTGGGATCATTAAGAGTTTGAGAATTTAGAGGTGATATATAGTGTTTGACATTTAAGTACAATACTCAAAGTTATATTAATTAACTTATGTTTTAAGTGTTTTTTACACTATTGTATGCTGTATTTTAACTGATTTTTGAGTTTCATTGTCTTGTTGCATGGATAGGGATACTTAGGTCAAGACCAGCCGGCCGAACAGTATCCATATACTTAGCGGGCGTTTGAATTTTGAAATAAATAAATAAATATTTTTTATAAAATTATAAGAAATTAGGTAATATTATTTTGATTTGCTTATGGTGACAGCAGTGCAGATAGCCTTATATTTTTGGAAGCTGCTCTGACCTATCATAATTATAATTATGCCATATTATTTTGTTCTAATTGGTATGTCGCACACTAATGTTTATGACCAGTTTAGTCATAAATACAGTATAAACCCCTATAAACCCCTTTTTCTATTCAATGATTTCTGTAGTGTGGCTTCCTACAATTAGAGCTAGCATTGGATAAACTAGGAAAAGGTCTATTTCATTGGATCTGTGAATAAATATATCACTCTTGCATTGTTAAGAGCAGAGATCCTCGAGGAGACAAACATATCTGTCTCAAAACAATAATGGGAATGACAGGAAACAAGAACAATATCTGATGAGGAGTATAAGATGTTCAAGTTGTTTTTTAAGTTAGAACAGGCATGTAAGGATGAGACAAGACACTGGTGGGATAGAGTGTCTTTGGATAAATATATAGAAAATAATAGGATAACACGGAGCCTACAGTTGTTTGTTCATTTATATATGATAAGGACTTTCTCAACAAATGGAATGGTGTACTAGATAGCTGTTCCTTTAGTTTGATGAAATTCCTTATAGATTATCGTACCAATAAGCGGGAAGCATTAGAAAAAGAAATAGAAGGATTACATTAAAAGGTTTGAAGGTAAAGTAGGATTTAAAGAACAAGCTGATAAGGTCAATAATAATCTGCAAAGCTATGAGAGATCTCTGATTTTGGTGAAGGAAGGAATGTCAGATAACAAGGACTTTAAGAGAAGCTAAATTTACTAAGCTGCAGGTTTGGAATAGTGGAGATGTTGCCCATAGCAACCAATCAGATTTTAGCTGACATTCTCTAGTATGTAAAAAGAAATTGAGAGCTAGAATCTGATTGGTTGCTATAGGCAACATCTCCATTTTTTCAAACCCGCAGCTTGGTAAATCTGGCCCTCAGTATCCATCTAGATTTAAGCACAACAGGGGAAACACTGTAAATAGGAAACAAGAGATTAATACTACGGAAAATAAGACTACAAATGGAACAAGAATGTAAATAAAAACTGTAAAATCAAACAAAAGAAGGACACCAACATTCAAAAATCTAAGAATAAGAAAGAGCAAATACAAGTACCAAATAAGATAAGAACTAAACAACAGACTTCCAGGCAGAAAAACAGAGTCCCCTAAAAGAGATAGGGAAATGGTAAATACAAGTAGAAGAGAATAATGGGAGGAAGATGAGAGATGCGAGGAAGAGGGAAAGTGGGTGGAGCAATTGGGAGGTGAAAATAGAAGGAGTACAACAGAGGGAGTAGGGAGGAGTGGAAAGGATTGTACCAATGGAGAATATGCTACTGAAGGAGCTATTCTTAAGCGAAAAAGTTTGGATCACTATGACCCTATGAATTATTTTTAGGGAAAAGCCTATGGAAAGAACAGATAAAATTGAGAAACATATGCACCTCATTAATAGGGAGCTTCCCCAATAGAAACAGATACAGAGGATGTAGAGGAGGTAAATTAAGGAACCCTCCTAAAAGTCAAAGTCTGGAGAGTGGTGGGGAATACTTAACCTCTCCTTGAAAAACCTCTCAGATTGTGAACTGTCCCTCCTTAGTAAGGGATTTAAATTCTCCCCTATAATTGGGCCAAATCTGTTTGATTTATTTTTGGTTCTCAATAGGTTTGCACGCACACTATGTAGACAGAGACAAAACTGAAAGGAAGTTTACAGGATAAAGAAGCTTTAAATACACTGATAACCTTAATGGGAGAGGTTGAAGTAAATCCGACAATTGGGGTTACCCAATATGAGTTAGGGGAATTGGAAGAAGTCAAGACACTTAAAGATTAAAAAGGTAAGAGGAAGTCCAACTTCTAATATTAAAATAATTAAAACTTGATCTAGCTGTGCAGCTTTTTCAATTTGCTATAGAATTTGGGCTTCCTCAATTTAACGAATATAGAGCAGTTTTTAGCATTCCCCTATCAGCTTTCCACCCACAATGCCTCTATTTTATCACCAATACCCATGTAAATAAGTTCTTGTATGCTTGGTATAAACATTGGCTTAACATAAAGACATAATCCTCCTCCCCTTTTATTTACCCTATCCCTCCTGAAGAGAGTATAGCCCTCCAAGTTGATTGTCCAGGCATGTGTTTCATCCCACCATGTTTCAGTAATACATATATCATATTGCTATTAGTTCTAACTCCCCCATTTTACCTGACAGGCTTCCTGCACTTGTAAGTATACGCTTAAGTTTATCGTCTACCTTTGTTATTCCTTCACCTCGGCTCCGGTCCAACAGGAGGGGGAGGGCGGGGGATGTGATGCTCGCAGCTGTCTGTGAGATAAGAAGATGTGCACCACAGGTTGGTGCAGATAAACCTCACCACAATAGGGGTTAGTTCAATGCGATAGTGATATACTCACAATAAGCGAAGACATCATTTCAAATGCCAAATATAGCTTTTTATGAAACAATATCAGTGCATGTGTCACCAACGCGTTTCGTCCTAATCTGGACTTCCTCAGGGTGCTTTCCTATCACTATCGCATTGAACTAACCCCTATTGGGGTGAGGTTTATCTGCACCAGCCTGTGGTGCACATCTGAGCCACTTCTACATTCGTTGGAGAGAAACAGCATCTATACCATCTACACGGACCCTGCAGAATTACTGCACAAGCGGTGAGTGAACAGCTGTTCAAACTATCTGCAAGCTGCACTACACCGCTGTTTTCTACATCTCCAATTGACTTTTTCACTGACACCGTTCTGAAAAATCCTGCACGTGCAATACCTTTGGAAAAAACAACTGCACGAACAGAAAAATTATTGTCTCCCCCTACAAACCCGTGACACATCATTGCTCTTAGCTTACTACTCCAGGAACATTGTTCTTCAAACGAACTGTGTTACTTAAGTTTACTGTTTATCCAGATCTGTGTTTATTATTCAGTCTCTCCTATTTATGTGCCCTCCCTCCCCTTCTTTACCCTTTTTCGGTGATAAAGGCTATAATTAGGTGATGAGCGCAATAGCAAATCGTTACCTTTGGTAACTCTCTATTGTATGTTTTTCTTAATGGGCCACTCCTTCATATAGAAGGGATATATGAATTATAGTGTGCCTAATAGAAAAGGAAAGATTGCACACAAGATTTTAAATAAATACCAAACGTGGCTGTGTTTTAACACCTGTGGCTAAGCTTTAGCAAACTGACTCCATACCAAAATAAGGTATAGAATGGATATATTGATTAAAGTGAACCTAAAGATGGTATAGTAACGCTGAAAACGAAAAGGGTGAAAGGGCTGTGGCAGATCATCTTAAAAAGTATGTCTGTTCAATATTCAAAAAAGAAAAAGTGGGAGAGGGACCAATTTTAAATGGGAAGGCTATTGGAGGCAATTACTACTACATTCACTGAAGAGCAGGTATTAAAAGAACTTTCAAAGTTGAAAGTACACAAATCAATGGGACCAGATGGGATACATCCGAGGATACTAAACGAGCTTAAAGAGGTGCTGGCAAAACCATTAACTGAATTATTCAACCAGAGGACTGGAAAATAGCAAATGTCATCCATCTGTATAAAAGTGGAAGTAGAGAAAAAGCAGCAAACTACTGACCAGTGAGTCTAACATCAGTAATTGGGAAATTGATGGAAACACTATTAAAGAAATGAATTGTACTGTATCTTAAATCTGGTAACTTACAGGATCTCAAGCAGCATGGATTCACTGGGGGAAGATCATGTCAAACAAATCTTATAGAATTTTTTGACTGGGTCAGTAAAGTATTAGATAAAGGGGGAGCTGTAGACATAGCTTATCTAGATTTTAGCAAGGCTTTTAACACTGTGCCACATCGCAGACTGTCAAATAAACTTTGGGATTTGACTTAAAGATAGTTGTATGGATGCGATCTTGGTTAAAGGATAGACAACAGAGGGTTGTAGTAAATGGAATCCCTTCTGGGGATGGTAAGGTAACCAGTGGAGTACCCCAGGGTTCTGTACTTGGACCAGTTCTATTTAATATCTTTATAGGTGATATTGCCTGTTGTATGTGGAAAATATGCAGATGACACAAAGATATGTAACAGGGTACACACGCCAGGAGGGGTACACAAAATGAGGAATGATCTAGGTTGACTGGTGGAATGGTCAAGAGTGTGGCAACTGCAGTTTAATGACAAAAAATGCTAAATCATGCACTTGTAGCATAAAAACACAAAAGCTCAATATATCATTACTGGCACTACATTAGAAACTACTGAGGAGGTAAGGGTTCTAGGAGTCATTATTTCATGTGACTTAAAGGTAGTCAAGCAATGTAACAAAAGCAATGGGAAAGGCAAGTCAGATGCTTTGTTGCATAGGGAGAGGAATTAGTAGCAGAAAGAGAGAGAGGTAGTAATGCCCATTTAAATATCGTTGGTACGACCTCACCTAGAATACTGTATTCAGTTCTGGAGTGTGCAAAGAAGAGCAACTAAAATGGTCCATGGCCTGTGTCACAAAACATACTAAGAAAGGCTAGAGGAATTAAACATGTATAGCTTGGAGCAAAGAAGGGAGAGGGGGATATGAGAGCAGCTCTCAAATATATTAAGGGTTGTGACTGTTTAGAACAGGGTGGCATTTTTCAATGGAGAGGTGAAATAGAACACGAGGGCATGAATATAAACTGGAGGGTGGTAGATTCAGAGGAAATGTGTGTAAAATGACTTCACTGAAAGGGTGATAGATAAGTGGAATAGACTCCCATCTGAGGTGGTTGAGGCTAACCCAGTAGAACAGTATAAACATGCTTGGGATAAATATAAGGATATCCTAAATCTCAAACATAATTGATGGTAAATAGGGTCTAGGGTCAGTATAGTTTTAAATTAACAACCAGGCAGACAGGATGGGCCATGTGGCTTTTATCTGCCGTCACTTTCTATGTTCTTTGTTCCTATGTTTAATACAGATGGAAAGATCAAGCATAAGAAATTAAATAAATACCAAACTTGGCTGTGTTTTAACACCTGTGCAAAGCTTTAGCAAACTGACTCCCTACTAAAAAAAGGTATAGATTGGATATATTGATATTATAGTGTGTACTGTCAAATAGAATTTGCACTAGTATATCTATGAAAAATGATGCTTTAATTTCCCACAATGCAAGAAAAATGTAGTAAAATGGAAAATAATATTGTGCACTAAAAAATTGCAAGATTGCTTGATAGAATGTGTAGCTGAGTAGTCAACAGTCACACTACAAGTAAATATAAAAATAAGGCAGTCCACTACTTGGACAAAAATTGCTACCTAGTACTACTACCTACACGGAATTGTGTAATGGCACCTAGCAACCTATAATTTTCTTCAATAAAAAAAGAGCCCTAATAAGGGCTGTTGGGTTTTTACTTAACAGCAGAGCAATATGACTGCCCCACAAAAGTGCATAGGTATATCACTAGTTCAGTCACTCTATAAGAGTAACTATATATAGACAGCAGAGCTACAGCACGCAATGTTGTAATCTTATCAAAAATGACTCCAGAATCACCAGGGAGAACCTTATAAACCCTCACAAACATGCAAGAAAAGTGCTCCTGAATTCTCCAATCACGATAGGGTTGACAAATAACAAGATTTCAGAATGCAGAATCCAAAACTGTGAGATCCAACATTTCCAGGAAAATTGCATTTTGCCTTGATTTGGGATACAAATTGGGTGGGAAGATCCGAGTCCTGCTTTGGTTCAACATGGCACCCCAAAATTTGGAACAGTCAGATTTAACAGAATTAGAACCACTCATCACTAGTAGAGAGAGGTGTAGAGAGGTACAGAGGCATAGATGACAGAAGTGTGGAGAGGAGCAGAGGAATAAATGGTAGAGGTGTAGAGAGTGAAGGTGTAATGAGGTGCCGAGAAATAGATGAGAGAGGTGTAGAGATGTGCACAGGGAGAGATGACAGAAGTGCAGAGGCTTAGATGACTGAGGTGTAGAAGAATAGTTGACAGGTATAGAGAGGTGCAGAGGTTTCGCTAACAAGTGTAGAGAAATGCAAAAGTATAGATGACAGAGGTGTAAAGAGATACAGAAGCATAGATGACAGAAATGTAGAGAGGTGTAGAAGAATTGATGACAGAGGTGTAAGGAGGTATAGGGATTTGATGAAAGTGGTAAAAAAGAGGTGCAGAGGAGTAGATGATAGAGGTATAGAGAGGAGCGAAGGAATAGATGACAGAGGCATAGGGCTGGATCCACATAGTGCAGCTTCAGCTGATCTCTGTCTGTACTACTCCCTGCAATAGACGCTGCTGCATATCTATGTACTATGCTGTTGTGACAGCTTTGAAGGTATACTTCTAAGCTGTCAGAGCAGCTTAGTACATAGATATGCAGCAGCATCTATTGCAGGGATAGGGAGCCTTTCAGTTTGCTGATTGGCTCCCTTAAAATCATTCAGACGTTTTTAAAAATCCAATAATTGTACGAGTGTTTCTCGTACATTTATTGGAAGTTTTAAAAATTGATCCTGGACATTAACTAGAGCGATTTTTGGCCCCATCACCTGATAATTGGCTCTAGTGTATGGCCAGCTTTAGAATGTAATAGTCTGGATAGTATGTAAAGGCTGAAACATACCCTTTCTGTACTAAATAAATACCTCCCACTTTCATACATGCCGTACACATCCCTCCCCGTCCTGGAAATTCCATTACAAAAGTCTGGTTCAGGCCACAAAATACGGTCATTGGGCTGGATCCAGAGTGCTTGATATTAGTTACTCCTGGGCTAAACCATGTTGATTGCAGGGGGAGTCAAGTTAATTGTATTCTTTGCATGCAGGGATATATCTTTGAATTGCTTACTGCACACAGATACTGACCAGCTTTACTATCACACTGTTATTTAGACTTGGGATAGGAAACATCACCTCTCAAATCTAATACTGTTTGCAACAGATGAAATATGACTCCCCTGCAATCAACATGGTTTAGCCCAGGAGAAACTAATTTCAAGCACTTACTTAAGTCTGGATTCAGCCCATAGAGTGGGGCAGAGGAATAGATGATAGAGGTGTTTAGAAGAGCAGAGGAATAGATGACAGAACCTTGGAAAAATAGATATGTAGATGCCCATTAAACACATATCATCTTTAACAAAAAATATAATAGCTATGCCCCCAAGAAAGTAGACAATTTGCTCTTAATACATCACTGGTTATCTCATTTTTTTTATAGCAGTTTAGATCATTATATCTCTTTTCTTCTCTGTAACCAGAATTTGCTTTTCCTTTGTAGCATATTATTATAAGTGATATAATAAACATTAGCGTTTGTTCCTCTTTGAAGATAAGTATGCATTGCAAAATAATTTCTCCTCATTGTTTTCAATTCGAATACCGGGAATTATATAGTGTTGTTGTGCTTCACAAAACTCAGTTAACAAATTGATCTGACATCAATACTTATATAAAAATCCATGTTAACTTTGTGACTCTATCTTCCTGTTCATATCATCTGAAAGGTCATATCTCCTCATCCATATGAAAAATATAAGGTTGCAATGTTATTTGAAAACCATTTTGCATTCCTATGTAATCTTTGCCGTTTACATTTGGGAGTCCAGCAATTTTCCTGTGTGCATTTTATCTTACAAAGGAACTTGTTAAATTAATAAAAACAATGGTTTTCTTAATCCTACTTTCATATCTGTGCGCAGCGGGCTGCAATAGGAGAACTGTGAAGGCGCCGTGTACTCACAATTATCCTTGCTGTGACAGAATGGGGCTTAGGATTTTAAAACAAACATTGTTATTATTTTAAAAGCAGGTAAGGGCACTTTCTGCATTCTGAACTGTGAAGTAATATGTTTCCTCTGACTTTTGCATATTGTCTTTGATATGGAAATTTAGAACTTAGTGTAACATGGTCAAGTATATAGCATCCTTGTTTTAGAAAGTTTTCCTAGTGTCTAATATAAGGCAAAATGTTGTTAGTAAATGAAACTTATGCATTTTTATATAAAGCCTACTTCTAAAAGAAATATTTATGAAGACTTTCGTTCTAATCGCTCATTTAAATGGGATAGTTTTTATACACTGAATTGTCAGAATAACAGACATTGGAGCAGATAATGACCGTATTTTGTGCCCCCTGATCCAGACTTTCGTAATGGAATTGTTTCCCAAAAAGGGACAGGGTTTGCTGGGACGGGGAGGGATGTGTACGGCATGTATGAAAAGTGGGAAGTATTTATTTAGTACAGAAAGGGTATGTTTCAGCCTTTACATTCTATCCAGACTATTATATCCTAAAGCTGGCAATACACTAGAACGATTATTGGCCCGAATTATCGGGCGATCGGGCCAAAAATTGCTCTAGTTAATGGCCAGGATCAATTTTTAAAACTTCCAATAAACATAATGGGCCGTATCCAGAACTACGTCCGTCTTCCATAGACGGATGTAATTCAATGAACAATAGCTACTGCGCAT
>WWET01000222.1:456393-470258 GCA_011038615.1 Limnodynastes dumerilii
TGGGCCGGATCCAGAACTACGTCCGTCTTCCATAGACGGACGTAATTCAATTCAATAAACCTACTGCGCATGCGTAGTAGCTATTGTACGTAATCTGCGTATCGTTTCTATACGTAGATTGCGTATATGTGGTCTAAAAGACTGCATATACGCAATCTGCATATCGAAACGATACGCAGATTACGTACAATAGCTACTACGCATGCGCAGTAGCTACTGTTTATTGAACTACGTCCGTCTATGGAAGACGGACGTAGTTCTGGATCCGGCCCATTATTGTGAGTCACTGGGTTATTATTGGTCAATTTAGGAAAGAAAAAATGTGATAATTTGGTTGGTGCCACAAAATCTGTGCAGCACTAAAAATAGGTGGCAATATTCATTATTCGTAAACGCTGCTGCGGACTCACCGCACCTGCTGCAGACCCGCCGCACCGATTAGACAGGTGAATAGGACTCGGTTTTAGGGTTAGGCTGCAGGGAAGGGAGGATTAGGGTTAGAGTTAGGGTAATGGTAGGGGAGTCTTAGGGTTAGGCTGCAGGTAGGGGAGTCTTAAGGTCAGTCTGTGGAGAGGGGAGTCCTAGGGTTAGGCTGCTAGGAAGGGAGTCTTAGGTTCAGGCTTCGGGGAAGGGAATCTTAGGATAAGGCTGCAGGGAAGGGAGACTTCCGGTCAGGCTGCAGGGAAGGGAAGGTTAATGTTAGGGTAATGTAAGGAGAGGGTTAGGGTAATGTAAGAATTGGCATAAGGGTTGGAATTAAATTCACACTCACTATTCATCGTGGAATCTTTTTTCTTATGTCAATCGATTGCTTCTCCTCTGCGAGGCAGAGGCTTTTGAAAAAAGAGTGACCTACATCCATCTGCAAGAAACATGTTCATGCCGGGAAACAACTGCCATGGTTTTATAAGGAAATAGATGCAAATAAGTTTAAGAATAAGTGTAGTGATATTACTTTTTGAAATGGTTAGTTTTTGGTTTTGAGAGGTCAGTAGAACTGCAAAAGTATGACAAAAATCCCAAATCAATTTTATTGTGTAAGAAACAAAGGATATATTTAAATAAGCAATAACATATCCAGAGCTATCGAAATTTACATATTTGCCAGAGTTGAGTAAAATTTATCTTTATGAAGAACATTTTAAATAAAACATCAATTCAATTGAAATTTCACACAATGTGGTTTATTATTCATGCTTGCATGATATAAAAATTTGTTATGCATTATTTAAATGTTTAAACTACATTTATTTTGTTACTTTTGCAAAATAAAGTACATTGTAGAAATCATGTTACACAAAATCTTACTATAGTATAAAAACAGTATCATATTTCCATACTAAATCTGCCTGCATATTTTCTAATTGACCTCTTCCCTACTATACAATATGATTTTACCAAATCATACATTTTTGTTACCATATTTACTCTTAATGGGCCAGATCCTACGCTAGCGTATTTACACCCATTTATATTTACTGTGCATGCACAGTACGTACTATCAGTGTAAATACGAACGAAGGGGTGGGGGCATCAATACAACACCCATAATTACGCTTTGGAGGCGGAGAGAGGCATTTTAAATTGGACAGTATGGGCTGGGTTTGGCCGTCAAGTACATAAATCCATTACGTACGTCAGTAGTTACTCTAGGAAAAGTTAAGGTAGGGTTTGCACAGCGTTAAATGGGCAAAGGCCATAAGACCTAGGGGAGTGCCTAGGGGAATACACAGAATATACACTAGCATAAATACGCTACGCGTTCTAGCATAACTAGCCCATAGATCAGGATTTACCTCAATATTTGTAAAAGGATCTTCCAAATGGAAAATTTCCCCATATGCAAGATTTCTGCCAAAACTACATTGATGATGATGATGGGCATGCTCCTAATAGAAAAAGCCAACAGATAAAGGTGCGATCACTTTATACAGCCTAATAAAATCAACAGCCAGAAAATGGCCAGTTTTTATATTTCATTAGTATAGTTCACCCCGCAGCAAAGAACAAAAGGTAATGTCTACTGTTCCCCTGCAATATTCAAGCAATCTCAAAGGGAGTAACACAAATATGTTTTAAAGAGAACAGGTGATGCTTCTATGACATATTATAATTTATTTTCCAAACTTAAAATATTTTGAAATCAATATTATAATAACTTTTCATTTATACGACAGTTCTTGAATCTGACTTTGGAGCACTTGGGAGTATATTTTATATTAGCAGGTTTTTATATAGTGCCATCAGATTACGTTGCAAATTACAATTTTAACAATTATTATAACAAGACTGGGTGGGAAAGAGGGCCCTGCCTGCAAGCTTACACTCAATGGGCCTGATCCAGAGCTACATTTCAATTACGTTTCCTAGCGTAGCATATTTACACTAGCGTCATTACTATGCACTCCCCTTGGCACTCCCCTCGCATGTACGTATTGTGACCGTCTTATGCTTCCCAAACCCTACCTTAACTTTACACAGCGTAAGTACTGATGTACGTAAAGGCAGCACGTACTTACGAGCCTAAGCACGCCCATACTGTAAGATTTAAATGCCTCACCCGCCTCCGAAGCATAATTACGGGTGTCGTCTGGCTGGAAAGCCCCTTGGTACGTAGTTACACTGAGGTTACGTGACTGGCCCTTACGCTCTGAGTTACATGGCGTAACATCTGCCGCGCACATGCACAGTAAGTACTAATGTGAGCTTTTACGCTAGCGGCTAGCGTAAATTTCCTCACGTAGCTCTGGATCTACCATAAGGGCAAGTTCTATATATCACACAATAGACCAGTCAGGGTGTAAGGTAAAAGTGCTCAGTGCTCTGTATGATCCAGTCACACAGTAGTGTTAGTAGCTGGACTGAGGGCAATTTTAGTATAACAAAGTAGTTGTAAATAGGGTAGAAATATGTTAAGAAGTAGGATGAGGAGTTTGGTAAACTTGGGTCAAGAGCTGAGTTTTAAGAGAGCACTTTGTAGAGTAAAGGATAATCTTAATGTGCAAGGAGAGTTATTCCAGTGAGTTGTTGCAGACCGGGAGTACAGAGAAAGTATGAAATCTATTACACAAATAATGTAATAATAATGGGCCAGATCCAGAACAAAGCTTGTGAGCGAATTTACGTGTGGCGGAGACGTAAAATCACCTTTTTGTAATTACAGCGCATGCGCACCATAGAAAATACGCTCAGTAACGTAGCGTAATTGTGAACATATGGGCCATTTATGTATGTGTCATGTAAATACTTACATGTGGGCGTGCCAATTTTACGTGAGTCCAAAATACGTCTGAAATACGTTATGTAGGCGGGGGTTTGTATTTAAAGTGTACAGTATGGGCGTGCTTAGCTGCGTAAATACGTGTTGCCCATACAAACGTGTGCGGATCACTGCGGTTACGTTGGCAAAAGTTAAGGTAGGGTTTGAAAAGCGTATCTTGACATGACAAAATAATTCAAGGGGTGTGCCAAGGGGAGTGTATAGAAGGTACGCACGCGTAAATACGCTACGCGAGTAAACGTACGGCAAACATAGTTCTGGATCTACCCCAATGTATTTAAAATAAATCCTAACAAAGGTCATGTTCAATTAGAAAAATTCAATAAGTGGTGTTTTGTGTTTTGTAGTTTTATTCTGGTGTTTGCAACTATACTGTTTTATCTCCAATAAGTGTAATAATAAAGTGTTACCAGGTTGCATCAGAAACTGTTTGCTTGTTATTAGAGCAGTTGAGATATGTTGATAAAAAGGTGTAATCCTAAACTCCAACCCTTGTTTGCTAACAGTGCAGTTCTTTGACAGCATGAGATTAGTGGGTCACCAATTGCATGTAAATATCTTAAGATTCAAGAATATTTATACGTTTTCTACACTGAATGCTACAATTAAAACCTCAATTAGATACAGTGTCATCTGAATGCTGACAGATTTGGGTAAATCTTTGATTGCGGTCAACAATCAACAGATTATAGTCATACAATGATGAAAAAATGTCTTGTATCATAAGCAGAAAGAGGGGTAACTTGGTAATGAATTCTTTAAATGGATCGCTATATGCAAGATGAATATAGCAGGGAACAATGCAAGCTTGAATATGGCCCAATGTTATTAGGAACCTGGGTCTAATACTAAGCTTATAAGACATGTCACAGATCTCTAGTCAGGCTATATTCTATACTGTATATACTTGTTTTATCTGTCTAGCACAAAATTGTTATTCTAGTTTACAAAGCAAAGTTATAATAAACAAAATGTTTATTTGAACAATTTCTTAATGCATATTTGCTTCTGATTTATGTTAGTATTCTGCTACTTATTTTTCTGGACAATGCTTATGAATGTCAATATGCCTTATTTGCAAATTATTTGTTGCCATTCCTCTGTGTTATACATGGCAATGATTGTAATTTTTTTGTTTTATTGTAGTATCGTTTCTAGAACTTTATTCTAAGATAACACAAGCAATGTGCAGTTTGATGCCAATGTATAGGCAAGCAGGCATATTAAGGATATTTAGAAATGGCATGTTGGCTCTTAACATTCATAGCAGGTCTTTTGTTGCAAAGGCTTCTACTGTGTCTGAATCTTTAACTGCCAGCAGGAAAGGAGATAAAGTTGAAATGTAGTTTACCAGGGTCTTAAACCATTTAGTGTAAGTATTATGTCACGCACAATGTCTGTCTAATCTTTGATTCCCGCTGACTGACAAGTGAAGCGTTTTTTATAGAAACACTACCTCATTTAGCTCCCAGAATTTGCCAGTGCAACATGATAGATGAAGTCACATGGTGACTAGTGGACTCCCTAGAACTGGTGGGAGTCACCGCTACGAAAGGGTTGTTTTAGAAGTAGAGACAGCCGAAAGCTCATTTTCGTCTGTCTCTATTCCGAAAAGAAAGCCATTTTCTATTTTTTTTTTAAAAGAATGGGTAAGTATCCGATCTGTATACTTACCTATTCATTTTTTGGAAACACTGTTGCAGAACTGTCGCACCAAACGCACAGACCGGAGAGGTGAGTAACACTCCGGGGAGTTTTAGGGTTAGCCTGCAAGGAAGGGAGAGTTAGGGTTTGGGTAATGAGAGGGGAAGGTTAGGGTTAGAGTAATTGAAGGGAGGGTTAGGGTGGAAGGACAATCTTAGGCTCAGCCTGCGGGTAGGGGAGTCTCAGGGTTAAGCTGCAGGGAGGGGAGTCAGGGTCAGGCTGCGGGTAGGGGAGTCTTAGGGTTAAGCTGCAGGGAGGGGAGTCAGGGTCAGGCTGAGGGTAGGGGAGTCTTAGGGTTAAGCTGCAGGGAAGGGAATCTTAGGGTCAGGCTGCAGGGAAAGGGAGTCTTAGGGTTAGGCTTCGAGGAATGGAGGGTTAAGATTAGGGTAATGGAATGGGAGGGTTAAAGTAAGGATTAGGGTAAGGGTTGGGGTTAAATTTATACTTACCATTTGCAGCATTACCATTTCTGTCTTGCGGGGATCAATTGCTTTGGCAAAAGCAATAAATTTCCCTGGCAGTTCGGAACGAGAACAGCCCTTGAAAAAGATGGAAGTGGGGAAGGAATAAACAAATAGTGCCCTGGAAGTCTATATGTCTGAAATGCTGGTATTTTGGTTATATAGACACATAAGTGATCTTCTATCTATCTATCTATCTATCTATCTATCTATCTATCTATCTATCTATCTATCTATCTACCCATCCATCCATCTCTTGTAAATGGTACTGGGGGATAAAATCTTGCCCCTCAACCTAAAATGTTCTGACACCTCTACCTCAGCTGCAATATTATATGAAAATAATGTGTCGGGATAATAAACCCATATCACTATACTTATGTATTGTAAAAGTAGTAAATGTAGCAACGTTGTAAGGGTGTATAGGGAGATCAATTACAAATATTCACATTGTATTCACTCTTATGGCATCTATTCAAGTAGAAGAACTCAACAAGTAGACCAAACCACAGTGCCCAATGCCTTACAAACAGAACTGTTTGCAATTAAATTGCAGACAATTTAGTGTATTCATTTACCAAAGGACTGATAATTGTGAGTGACATTGCCGAAGTGAAAAAAAAACCACAGTATTTATTTGAGTATCAGTCCACTGGAAACACAATACCAGTATATGATTGAAGTTGGGAGATATTGGTAAACCATATATTACATCTACTCTCAGTGTACTTAACTAGTCAGAAGTGAGCAGTGTGGAAGCCAAATGATCCTGTCACACACTGTTAGGACTGCCTGCAGACAGAACACCTTTCAGATTATTGAGTTAATAAAGAGGATACACTTCAATCTATACAACGGAGTGTCAAGTTTATCACTCTAATGATATTCGACCCCTGAGACTTAGGTGGGATCATGGAAATGCTCTGACTATTAGCAGCACAGTATTTATCTGAGTTCCTGGGGAGTGTGACAGTAGCCTATGGATAAAGTGGCTTATTATTATTGCTTAGCTGACTTTGCTTTTTCTATTTACTTGTTTTATTTCACCTGTAGATATTACTGTGTAAGTATTTTAAATAAATATTCTTTATTTGATTGTTTTACACATAAGAGAGCATAACAAAGAAGTTTTTCTTCATTTTGTTTCTTTGTATTTGTTTTCATGAAAAAGTTCCCCATAATCCATTCTTAATACTGTGCACTTTTATCCTTTATAAATCACCCTTATTCGTCCCCAAAGAGAAGAATATTTTGTAACTGTGCAGCGCTGGCTGCATGAGATGCACCAAAATCCTCAAAGTACCCAGAAAAATATGAAATACAGAACAGTATAAACACATATTGTGGGCGAAAGCTTAGAATTAGACACTGCATTTACAATTTACAATTACACTTGTTAAATCATTCAGGAGTAGACTTTAAGATAGGCAACGTTTTTCAGTGGGCTCTCTATCTATTGGATTTTATTTATGTCTGCCTGTAATATTTATTTGATGAGCTTTGCCAGCCTTGGAGCTGACCGGAGTCATCGAGTCGATGAGGAGTGAACAGCAATATCTGACTGTTTAAAATTGAGGGGTGGCCACCCATATTGCAACGACCTGGATTTACAGTATCTTGTGCCGCATGGAAGGAGTTTGGATTCAATCCTATATACATCCCCCGAGGAATCGGGTAACCAACATTCAACTATTTCGCCTCAACAGGATTGGGATTATATTATCCCTAGATTCATCTAGGCCATTGGAAAATAACGGGTTATCATTCATAACATCTGAGCTTTTGTTACATATTGCTGTTATTGATTGCTACATAGTATCCTCGATTTCTAATATTATAGCGGGGCTGTAATATTATGTTTACAGACCTTTAATTGCCAATTCATTGATTCTTCTGACTTGGCATTGATCAATTTATATCCTGATATGGATTGTGGAGAGACAATTTAATACTTACATATGCCTACCATTGCTTTAAAAGATCAAGGACAATTTTATTGTTTGACAGTCCAATATTTATATGCTTTTGTAAGTTTTTACATTTACTGGATTTACATTTTTTGATTATAGGTTTGCCGTTCATCGTTTTTGTTTTCATCTCTCAATCAATCTTCTTAAAACTACTATTTTTATTTATATACCTATATATCTATAGCTCTGACCTTTTCCATATATTTGTTGTTTTTTTAAGGGAGAATAGCAAAATCTCCTCTACAGCTGCTGCTCTGATTTAGCGCCATAGGTTCCTTTGTTTAAACAGTATTCATTGATGCAAATCACCGTAAAACTTTAGCCACATTAATTTGCATCTATTTCTGCAACTGCTAGTGAACATACTAATGCTGGATATATTTAGGCTGAACAGGACAGGTTTTTGTAAAATGGGCAGGTTTTCTAAAAATTGCAGCATATAATTATTACCAATACCAGCAGCAGCTCATAGCAATCATCCTGGCATAGCAATCATCACGTCTTCTGCCCAGAAGCTGCTGATTGCAGATGGCACATATTTGCTTCACTGGTCTCTGCTGTTGGAGTTTACTGCGAACAGTCTGATTCGCTGCCTGCTCCTTAAATGCTTGCAGGTACATACCTCCCTGCTGGTTAAAGTGCCACGTCCTGCACTAATGTTTGCAAGCTCTATTTTGAAAACCCTGTTGATTTCTGCTCTTGCTCTGTGTTTTGATCCAGTCTTTATTGTTGTGCCTGTGCCTATTCCCTTGTCTTCCTTCTTCCTGTTGGTTTTCCTACTCAGTGCCAGTGTCTTTCCTGTGTCTCCCACCTCTCTCTTTGTCCTCAGCATCTGTGTTCTGTGTGGTCTGTCTTAGCATACACCACAGGGTGCAATACTGTTATTGCCTTATCCTACTCTGGGAGTTTTTGCTCCATACATCTGTGTGTCAGTCACCTGAGGCCATGACCTCCTCCGGGCACATCGTCCCCACCATGAGGGGCACCATTGAATACTGGACCTCCGGTTAGATTCCGCACTAGGGTGAACTTCTATAAAAATAATATAGCACAGAATACAGCCATCATTGTGTAAGTTTTGTGTCTACTTAACAACAAACTACACTAACATATGCTCAAGTCCTATCTGGACATTCAGTTTAGTGGAAAGATGGGACTTTGCATAAAGTACACAGATTCCAGTATATAACGGCAGCTAACAAGAGTGTAATACCGCTTTCAGACAGCCACAAAATTCTCAGGTTTTTGGAGGTGATCTGAAATCTACCAGTGTCCTGGTCCTGGGTCTGATGAAGGTTTTTCCTGTGTCAGACCCTGGTAAGTGGTGGTGTGAAATGTGCAGACCCAGGTTTTTTAACCCGGGTCTCACCTAAGACACCTGATTGGAGGGATTTGTTTACTGTTGCTATTCACACAGTCAGGGCAGCTCTGGGACCAGGAACTTCCCAGGTCTACCATGGCAGAATTTTAAGTCTTTTTAAGTATTTTTTTTGTTTGTTTTTTACCACTTATCACCCGAGTTAAAAAAAACCCGGGTTATTACCAGGGTAGAGACCTGAAAGTGGTGTAAGTTAAGGTTTGAAGCTACCTCCTTATTCATAGCTTTATGTCATCAATTTCATGAGACAGGATTGAATGTTCTCTTGTAGAAAATATGGAAATAGTGGCATAATAAATATGTCTGAACATGTTAAATTCTGGTAATACAGTCATTTCATATTTCTAATCCCATATTTTAAATCATATTGTTCAGCTGCCTTTCAATATGGTGTACATTGCAGTCAACGTATCCCTAATAATTTAAATGGATGCTAAAATTCACTTTTCCATATTTTGTGGTCAATTTGCTCAAAAAACATTGCTTTCTGAAAAAAGAAACTAGAGGTGCTAAAGTCTAGAATAAATGAATATTTTATTTTAAATTCTTGAAATAAACTTATGGCTTGAGTTTGTTTACTGTTATATTTTACCAGCTCCTCCCAGAGAAATAACAAGATAAAAACGTTTTTGCCTCTGTCTTCTGACCTCGACCTCGAGATACATCACATTTAGAAACTAAGTTTCCTTTTATTTTCATAAATGAAAACAGTACAATAACCCTGGATATTTATGTGACCCCCCTTCTTAAAAAATAATCTATATTCAAGCAATAACAGCAGCTGCTGCTGGTACTTATGCATGAGGTTCTAAACCAATATTTTTTGAAAAGTATTTTTTTATTACTTGGCATTTTTATGACTGGTTTGGTACATCTATTAAATATGTAAAAGTCTTAAAGAAGAGATGGAGGCATAGGCTGTTTACTCTTTAGAAAACTTTTATCTATTTAGTTGTATTTGTTTTTTGTTGTTGATTGTTTTTATTAGTGATATGCACGTTATTTATTCAAATTCATTTGTATGAAAATGGCTGTGGTAGAAAAGAACAAAATGGTTTATTAACCAGAATTGCTTTGTTAATTAGTTTATATTTTTTAATAATTACAAAGAAAGCAATCTCATGATAAAAACATTGCAATATATTTGACATTCCATACACATTCCATTGTAGCTGTTGTAGGATTCAGTACTGACACATCTTCTATTTAACACAGAAAAGGACACAGGACACAATCTAACTTCTAGTTCTGTGGGCAGTGGTGAACCTATAGCTAATCCTTGCTGCATCCAGCCTTCTGTGTCTACCATATGATTTCTGATACTAGTGTAACTGAATGTCCTGTATCATTCCTCCTTCTGAAAGCTGCAGAACCCCTTTGTGCGCAGATGACTGGATCCAGATCACTGCTGGAAGTGGATCCTGTGTGCATGCCTATACGGAATATGCAGTAATTTTTCCATCTTTGCTATAGGAAAATAACCATTTTGTGTGAGTCTGGAGCCAGAACATAGCTATTATTTTCCAAACCCAAACAAACATTTGTCTGAACCTACACACCCTCCAAAATGACCCCTTCCATTAAGTACAATATACTCTGCACCTGAGCTTCCAACTGTCACTCACTTGGTTTAAATGAATTAACTGATATTTATAAAACAAATTTTCTCGTCACCAAAGGTGGTGACCCTAGTAACTGACAGTTGGAAACTGAGGAGCAGAAGATTTTGTACCTAATGGAATGGGTCATGTTGGAGGGTATGAACCTCTGAGATTCAGTTACCTGGCATAGAGTAGAATTATTAGGGTAAAACTTTGATGGCATTTAACAATATTCTATTAATATATTATTAGAGGTCAGTATTACTTTGGTAGACCATTTCATGTCAATTGTATGATTTCTAGTATCAAAGCATTGCATGTGAGCAAAACTGATAATGATACAGCTAATTTATAAACTGTATAGACAGATGAATCTATTCGTATAAGTAAGTTTGTACACACAAGTATGTATTTTCATGCAACTATTAGCAGGTAGACAGTACCACCTCACCTGACCAGCTTTAAACACTGCAACCAACCCAGTATTAATTTCATTCACCACCAATACATAAGTACAGGATGTAATATGAAGGAGGAATATGACATAGTGAATGTGTCATAATTATGGCACTTTTTACTGCACTTTTGTTTACCTTAGTTGATCATATGACCTTCTATTAGTTTCCTGCACTTCCTGGTTTCCACTTTCTGCTGCAGTCATTATCCTATAGGTGTGACTTATTCACTTGCTGGAGCTCACTCATCAGCTACTCTATTTAAAACCCTCGTTGACATCACTTCCCTGTCAGAGCTACAGAAATCCTTGTCTGCTGATATTGTGTCTTCAAGTCATCTCGTGAGTTCTGGCTCCCAGGTTCCAGGTACTGCCTCTAGTCCTCGGTCCCAGTTATCTGGTCCCTGGTTCCTGTATTCCTGAGTATCTTGGTTCCTGCCTGTGTCTCCTATGTTTGCACTTCCAGTGTTCAGCTGCTGTCTGCAGTATTCAGTCCAGGTAGTCTTTCCTACGCTACCTATCCTACCTATCTGCACTGCTCCTGCAATCCCGGGATCTCGTCCACCATCTTGAATTCTGTACACTTGTCCAGAGGGCTGTGACCTGCTACTTGCCTGCAGTCCACCAGGGGCTCTGGTGAACACCAGACTTGCGGTTAGACTCTGTGACGCTGAGCCTGCGTGGTCTGTTTATAGAACGGCGCTGAGTCTGGTGCATGACAAGAAGACTTGGATGTTGTAGAAATGAACAGTGTAGCGCACAAGTGAAGAGGAAATATGTAAGTTACAGTTCCACTAAGAATCTTAATCTACTTTCATAACTGATTGAAACAGAACATAACCTGTACCTGTGGTGTATTTACTTGTTTTTATTACTTATGTTGCACAGTACCTAATGCCTTAAGACATCAGAAATATCATGGAAACTACTATTGAGCAAATTGCCAATGCATTAAACTATAAATCACTAAGGACTAAATCCAATATTCTCAAATGTGGATGTTTTTCTCAGCTGTTAGAGTGGAAATGTTGCTCTTGTGATTTCCACATATATAACACGCCATGAACGAAATGCAAAACTGATAGATCCAGACTTCTGATTTCAGACACCTTGAAGGGGTTTATTTTTACAATGTACAGTATAGGAAGGTATTCGGTTGACCAAACAATCTACCATTTTAGGAAGGGAACTGTGTTTGGATCTTATGTATCAATAGATACTCCTTAAAGAAAGCTTTAAAAAAGTAAGTTATTTTACTTTTAGAGTTTTGTTCTACTTTAATTGTAGGGCTATGAAATATTAATATGAAAAAAATAGTTTTTTTGAGAATTTCCTTTTTACCAAAGAATTTAACATATCAAAACTAGTTTGACTTCATTTCAAAAGAAGCACTTTTGCAGTTCGAATGCTACAGGCACTATTATATCTAGAGGGTTGAGTGGCTAATTTTTATGCATTTCCACTTGCACTTAGATGAACTTAAAAAGCTCTTAAACCACTCATAAATAATGTTCTCCCAAGGAACAGCTTGAACATTGAATGAACATAGGGTGCACTATTGTGGCAACAAACATCTCTATGCTTTGTGCTGGTGAGAGTAGACTGGATTGAACTCATTGACTTGACTCATAATAAATGCGAGAGACTTTTAGCCAACAAATGCTGTAAGTGTGTTTTCCTCATGAGCATCTAATACAAATAGTAAATTTACCATTATAGATTATTGATACAAGCAGGGTAGTAAAATGTTTTAAAGTAGTAATTTAAAACAGAGGATCGAATGTGAGGGTTTTTTTTTATCTCCCACTGATAAAAATGACAAAAACTTTTATTTACTGATTTTTATGGAGTATACAATAACAAGATAAATGTAGGGAATATTGTGAGGAAACTCGGTGCCCGAAATCATCATCATTATTATAATCTTCATTTATCTATTATCTTACCAAATGTATTAATGCAATAAACATGATAACATGGTAACAAACATGTGAATACAATTTTGCATAAATATACATTCATGGACAGTGATATGTTAGCAGTTGTAGCTAGTACTGTTGACAGATATTGGGTCTGACCCAGTGGTCAAAGTGGACATTTAGAAGTGGCGGCATGGACATTTAGAAGTGGCAGTATGGACATTTAGAAGTGGTTGTATGGACATTTAGAAGTGGCAGTATGGATAGTTAGAAGTGGCGGTATGGACATTTAGTAGTGGTGGTATGGCCATTTAGAAGTGGCGGTATGAACATTTAGAAGTGCTTGCATGGACATTTAGAAGTGGTGGTATGGACATTTAAAAGAGGCGGTATGGACATTTGGAAGTGGTGGTATGGATATTTACAAGTGACGGTATGGACATTTAGAAGTGGCGGTATGGTCATTTAGAAGAAGCGGTATGGACATTTAGAAGTGGAGGTATGGACATTTAGAAGTGGAGGTATGGACGGCACTATGAATGGTATGAATAGAGATTTATAGTGTCAGCAGGCAAGTGACAATATGGCATACCCCCATATACCCCTCACTTCGAGCTCTAATGTCCATATTTGATTTAGTTGGGAAACACACTATTTGCCTAAGCTATTAAATACTTACCGATCACTTTGCAAACTGCAGTCATGAGATCATCAAATGCTGTGAAAAAGTTGATGCACATAGTTACACAGCTGCTTTACTAAAGACACAATAAAATAATCTTAACATAGAAACTGTATAATATTAGTAATATGAAAAAAAAAATAGAAAATGCTGTAGTATGACTGTGGATTGGAACAGTGTTTATAGTTATTCATTGCGGAACAGAAGCACAGTATTTGAAGGTAACAACATGGTAGAATGTGACAACATGGTAGAATGTGACACCATGGTAGAATGTGAATAGTAGATGTATAACTGTAATAGAGGCAATAGAGAGGAGCAGCAGTGAATGTAGTGCATGAATTTACAAGAGTAGATTTAGATAATAGCAGAGCAGGAATAGATAGTTCAATGGGCCAAATCCAGAGCCACGTCTC
>WWET01000222.1:470348-492854 GCA_011038615.1 Limnodynastes dumerilii
TTAGAAGTGGTGGTATGGACATTTAGAAGTGGTGGTATGGACATTTAGAAGTGACGGTATGGACATTTAGAAGTGGCAGTATGGACATTTAGAAGTGGTGGTATGGACACTTAGCAGTGACGGTATGGACATTTAGAAGTGGCAACATGGACATTTAGAAGTGGTGGTAGAGGCATTTAGAAGTGGCAGTATGGACATTTAGAAGTGACTGTATGGACATTTAGAAGTGGCAGTATGGACATTTAGAAGTGGCGGTATGGACACTTAGCAATGACGGTATGGACATTTAGAAGTGGCGACATGGACATTTAGAAGTGGTGGTATGGGCATTTAGAAGTGGTGGTATGGACACTTAGCAGTGACGGTATGGACATTTAGAAGTGGCAACATGGACATTTAGAAGTGGTGGTAGAGGCATTTAGAAGTGGCAGTATGGACATTTAGAAGTGACTGTATGGACATTTAGAAGTGGCAGTATGGACATTTAGAAGTGGCGGTATGGACACTTAGCAATGACGGTATGGACATTTAGAAGTGGCGACATGGACATTTAGAAGTGGTGGTATGGGCATTTAGAAGTGGTGGTATGGACATTTATAATTGGTGGTATGAAAATATAGAACTTATAGAAGCTAATGGAGATTTATAGGTTTGCAATTAAATCAGTGGGAGAAGTGACGGTATGGCACACCCCCATATACCCCCTCCCTCCTTGACCTGATCCTAAAATAATCATGTCAATGACTTCCACACGCTGCTTGCGTAAGTCCAGTAATTTTCTAGCCGTGCGCATGCTCGCGCCAAGATGTTCTGCAAACATTTCTCCTATTGTACATAACTGGGGGGGCAGGAATAGGCATGCAGATTAAGATATGTGGGTGGTGGTAGACAGATCCACACGAATCTGCATGCGGACTGATGCTGATCCATGTGAAGAATTTAAGGCAGGGTTCTGGACACGTAAGTGTCCACAACTCCGCACTTGAGAGGGGAGTGACAGGGGAGTTCACTTCCCTCTCACGTGCAGACTTACAGACCTCTGTCCATAAGGAAAATGGACGGAGGTCGGGATCAGTTTCATTATTATTGTTGTTGTTTAATTATTTCAATTTATTTATTTATAAAGTACCATAAAAGAGCTATCACAAAATGTACAGCCTAAAATAATGTATATCATTAGAAGACAAGAAAACACACAATCAGTGGAATAAAAAAACAATATATGCATAGCAGAGCAGAATAATAAATGCATGGATGCAAACAACAGTGTGAATTGCTTAGCACACAAACAATTCAGTATAACACATGAGTTGCTCACCTCAGAGGGAGAGTGTATTGAGTGGGCTAAGGGACATTAACTTAATGGTCCATTTGTAAAGTAGAGGAGCTGAAAGCTAAACAGTCAAATTTGCAGAAGGGTGGATGGACTGAAAAGATTAGTGGTAGGGTAGGAAGGGAGTAGGGAAGGGCAGTAAACTAGCTTGGCCTGTTACATATTGCCACGCTAATCATGGTGACATGTAAGTTTTTACAACTACATGGCCTGCAAATGTTGTTACTAGCAGTTGCTGCTGCTAATAGTGGGCGTGCCCTTACTCCCTATGGCTTTTATGACCTTCTGGCTGCTGTTTTACTGATAGGTCACACAGCCATTCAGAGCTGTAGCCGGTGATCTGCCAGTCAATCACTGGCCAGCAGCCCCTTTATAAGTTCTAGCAGCACTGTCACTTGCTGCCAGTTATAGTTCATGGTTAGCCCAGTCTGTTTTTGCTCCTGCCTAATGCTCTGCCTTGTGTATTTATTTTGATTTCTGAGTGCCCCAGCTCCTGTAGTTACCCTGCCTACTCCTTGTGTCCTCCAGCCTTCTTGTCCTAGTGTTACCTCTTGTTCCAGCCTAGCCTCCTTCCTTTTGCTGTGACTGTGTGGAGGCACTCTGTTTGTGTGAGTGTGCGGTAGCCCTTGTGCGAAACGTTTGTCCTTTTGTGTAGTATGACAGGGATGTGGTTCCCTGGTTAGAACGGCCCTATTTTGATAATAAGGCCGTTCCCAGGCTGGGATTTCGATTGCATATGTCTCGAGGAGGCATTGCAATGGAACCTACAGAGCACCAAGCTTTTGGTGCTCCGAAATGGTAAGAAAAAATAGTCCCCCACTCCTTTCCCTAATTTTAATCCTAACCCTCCCCTCTCTCTACCCTAACCCTAACCTTCCTTTCCTGGCAGACTGACCCTAACCCTCCCTTCTTTGCAGCCTTACCCTAACCCTCCATTTTCTGCAGCCTGACCCTAATTGTCCCTTCCCTGCAGCCTGACCCTAACCCTCCTTCTAACGCAGCCTGACCCTAACCCTCCCTCTCCTGCCGCCTGACCCTAACCCTCCCTCCCCTGCAGCCTGATCCTAACCCTCCCTGCCCTTCACAGTGACCCTAACCCTCTCTCTCCCGCAGCCTGACCCTGACCCTCCCCGCACCCTGGAGAAGTTACTCGCCTTTCTCTGCGGTCCTACGGTAATCCTAACCCTGCCTACCCTTCACAGATAAGTTACTGACCTTAGATAACTGCGGCGGAGGGATATCGGCGGCGGCCGTATTTCCGAAGTAGAATGGGTGAAGTATGCTGAACGGCATACTCATCCATTCTAAAAAAATGTACAAAAAGGTAAGTAGTTGAAATAGGGACATGCGAAAAGGAACTTTCAGATGTCCCTTATTTGGAAATGTGACATTCCTTACGGGGATTGCAACCGTTTTGTCAGAGTTAACCTCTGCTAGCTTTCTTGTTACCTCTCTCTGTTTACTCATGGTCTGCTTCTTTTTCTCTGGGTGTCAACTCTAGGGGCCACGACCTGCTAGGTGTCCTGCAGCCCAGCCTATCTCCACCAACAGGGGCTCTAGTGAAGACCAGACCCTAGTTAGACTCTACATCCTGGTTGAAGCATTCATAACATGGCCTCACTAGTGAATTGGATAAACTCAAGGTTGCTGACTCTCCCGGAATATCCAATAGACTCCTGCTAGTCTGGAATTTTTCCCGGTGTCCAGAGAGAGTTGACAAATCTCCTGCCCCTGTCTTTCAATCCTAGTGTTAGTTGTGGTTGCAGGGGCCTTGATGATGTCATTTGCATCATGCAGCCAACCTCATCCCTGATAACACAAGGTCTAGGAGGATTGATTGACAGGGGGCAGGGCTTAATTACACAATTTGGATAAATCACATCATTAAGCCCTGCACCCATGCTGGTATTTATCTCTTCGCTCCAAGATCTTCCAGAAGAAAAGATAAAAAATTGGCAACTGGATAAACTAGCCTGGGGCCTGTGGATACAGAAGAGCCCCCTGATGCACATTTCATAATGAAACCTTGTGCCACGCAGAGCTGGTCACCTATTAGGTGCCTAAATGGCATAATGCCATTAGAGTGAGTCAAAAATAAAATGTGAGCGTTTAAAATTGGTGTTTACCATTTCAATTAGTTTAAAAACAATAGCTATAGTTTAGTATTGTGTTCAAAAGAGAAATAATAATACCAATAATTTATGCTTATCTCCCATATTGCAACATTTGTCCAGGAGAAGTTTTCCCCTTAGTTTTTCCCTAACTCCTGTAGGTATTGGACAACGCTCCTTCTATTTTTCCTTTTCATAGCTTAGCTTTGCTCTCCTGTATTAGTGTCACGGGAGAGCTTCTCAGGAACATCACCGCATGAAAAGTTTTACTTAGTATCCAAGCAGTCTTTCAGCAGCTGTTTAATGGCTGGGGTGTCAGGCGTAGGAAAATAACATAGATCTCTTATATTGTGGCTTAAATATGTACCTTGTGGTCATCCTGGAAATTGCTGATGATAGTGTTATTCTAGTTTATACAGATGCCATTTAGAAGTTACTTAGGCAGTTGGTATATTGTCTGCTTTAAAAGTATATATTTATGTGCCTCTGCAGTAAACTGTTTTCACGCTTCCAAAAGTCTGAAAGATCTATATATAGTTTTATAGCGGCATGTTGTCCTATTGCTGTACACTGAAAAAAAGAGTCATCACTAGAAGGTCTGCACACTGTGATAAAAGGCATAAACTTCATGGAGCATTGGGAAACATACCTGAATGATGCAGTGGATAGAATCTGGGTTTTTCTGTAACCCTGTTTAATTTTTCTTATCTTCATTTAATGCAGAAATTTCCTTTAAAATAATAATATAAAAGTTTGGTAATGACTATTTTCCTTAATTTATTTCCTCCTTAATGTTTAAAATCCTTTATGGTTTCCAAGGTGTCATGTGACTTAAATAGATAACTGAGAGACTGAGTCCCCTCTGCATTATAGAATTCTCCCTCTTCTCAGTTATTGTATCCTTATAATAGGAGCAGTCATGTCTTTAGAGTGCGCTTACGCAATCTACGTACAGAAATGGCACGTAGATAGCGTAAATAAGCTACTATGCATGCGTAGTAACTCAATTCTTAGAACAACGTACGTAAAACGAAATCTACATAACTGTGTATCCGGACCATTGTGCAGTTAAAAGAAGCCAAAATGCAAAACAAGTATAATTGCAGATCTGTTCTCATTTATATAAGGAAAGACTTCCGGCTCCCTAGTTTGGTATGTTGCCTCCACAATGGAGACTAATGTATGGAAATTCTTATTCACAATTCCGCACATAGGAGAAGAGGGTACTCACCCTGCAAATAGAGAATCCGTTACTCGAGGGCAACCTTAACTATTCTGCACGTGTCTCCATGCATGCAGAATAGTGGACTGTACATAATGGGTTAAACCCAGCCCTTACTGTCTGATTTAAATGCCTAATGCCACCCAACAATGCTTATCTCATGGACATGGCCCCATTACGGAAGCTGATTTCCACGTGGACGGCTGCGTTACATTGTGGAAGAATAAGTACTGCGCAAGTCAGCTCTATTTCTTAATTCTGGACCTCGATGTCCTCAATGAAATCATCATCTGTATTTACACCAGGGTTCATGGATGGGATGGGGGATGGAAATGGATTCTCATGGAAAAATAACTATGTATGAATATCTCAGCATAAGGCCCTTGCAGAGAGATTTTAAAAAGGACTTTGATTTTCAAAAAGTAATCTATTAAAAATAAATTCATTTAATGAATATTAATTAACGATTTTAAAACATATTAAAACATCTGTAAGGCACTGTTGGTTTTATTTTCTTGATTTAGTATCTTCTAACATTTCTACCTTAATATTGTTTGTTTTCTATGATTCATTTTATTTATTTGTACCTTTGAAATGCATTTTGTGTGTTTCTTAGAAATAACTAATTTCAGAAAATCTTGACAACCAATATTAACTGTTTTGAAAAAGCAGTGTCCCGGCAACATACAGAATGCTGGTAAATGACATCTCACAGACTTATGTTGCCTAGAGATATATACTAACATGTTACAGAAAAAGGTTTTACAGAACGATAAGTCCCTAAGTCCCTTTTCTACATTCATACTTTTCAAACCTTGACTGTTCTGTCCATCTCTTTCCATGCATAGGTATACACGGCATAAATATATAGGTTTTTCCCAAATGCCTTATATTCCATTTCTTTAGCAAAAATGTTGTTATAGTAATAAAACAAAGCTTTCCCTAAAGAAATACATCAGTCACATATGTCACTCTTATGACACTACAAATCACCAAAGGCATTTGGTAAACTTTAACTGCTGTCACATCTGTAAAGGTTACATAGACTGCTGAAATACAAATCGATTACAGTACAAAAATGTGCAATAAACCATTTCATTTAACTCTTTATGTGCTCTTATGACTCTAAGTTATGCTTACTGTTATAGACTATGAACATGACTGTTATTTCCATCAAAATATATTTTTGTAGAGTTATAATTTCCAGGATCTTTTTCTTCTGTTGTTAGCTTGTGACATAATAATTTATGTTTATAATACATTACCGAATTATGATCAGTTGCGTTTAATCACAAATAAAATATATTCATAAGGGTAGAACTAAGCTGTGGGTTTGCCTATAGCAACCAATCAGATTTTAGCTGACATTCTCTAGTATGTAAAAGGAAAGTGAGAGCTAGAATCTGATTGGCTGGTACAGGCAGCATCTCCACTTTTCCAAATCTGGCCTCAGCTCTTAGTTCTGTATATGAAACAAGTATTTCCTAGTTAGGATCCAAAGATGTCTCTCTGACATCCAGTCCTTGATAGTTCACGGCTATTGCTGGACATGCTGTTCACGTAGACTATACGTGCGGAAGTGCCTCACGGACGGACTTGTGAATCGCATGTGGGTAAATACGCACGGAACTCCCACGGAAAAATATGCACGGAGGAATTTACATAGAAATGGGCGGGGGGAGGGAAGGGAAGTGGGAAGTTTGGGGTCTTAGTAACAGGCCCATCCGTCCATGCGTATATTTGCCGTCTGGCGTTCGGATCGCAAATATACGCATGGACGCAGCAAGTAACACCCACCAAAACCCCAGTCACTCCCCTTGCTAATCCATGCCCATGGAGACTTCCGCCTCCATAGACCAGCTGTAAATTTCCGTGGCCATTTCCGAGCGTATGTGTCCTGTCTGTGCGTATATTTGCGATCCGAACGCCAGACGAATCTATAAATACGGCCCAGTATATTATTACTGATGGGCCTGTTACTAAGACCCCAAACTTTCTGTTTCTTTCTTCTTGTCTTCTTTCATTGCACATTCTGCCCAGCAGGAGCATAACTGGAATGGATAAGAGTGTGGTCATCCAGGCCAAGCTGAAGGGAACATTCATAAGAACAATTTGTGCTGATTCCAATGACTATTTCAAGGCTACAGAGCACCTGTCTTCTCTTATTGCCTCCTATACTTTACTGGTTTAAGTGACCCACAGTAGTTTTGGGGTATTGGGACAGTCACAAGTTCTGTCGGCTAATAAATGCACAGATAATTGATGAGATAATCTTATTTTCAGAATGGAGCTCCATAATCAGCGTAAAAATACAATATCCATGATTAAGGGCAAAACAAGTGTTAGCATAGAGCAGAAGTGAGGGGTGCAATTGCATTTCATCTCTAAAGCACAGCTCAGATGGAAACATCACGTCTCAACTCTATTTCTTTTGTGACGGTTGAGACTCACCTTCCTTGTTGCAGTACAACATGCTTTTGCTCAGGTCTGCACTAAGTTGCACCTGTTTTGTTCTTACTTTTAAAGTCCGGATCAGCCCCACTGGGAGTGCAACATATATCCTCCATATTTTATATCAAGATTTAGGGTCAGATTTAGACACAATGGGGCCCCATAGGCCAGGGTGCTGGAAGATGTCTGGATGGGAGAACTCATGCTGTACCCCCACCTGGTATATGTGCAGGGGGGTCACATGCAGCGCATGATACCAGCTGCTCTGTACATGTTCATGCTATGTAGAGCTGTGACTGTCGAATGTGCCCCCTCCCTTCACCTTGCAACCTCACGGCAGAGGACAGTGGTAGACTCAGGTCTGGAACTACCATTGGTGCAACAGGTGCAACAGCACTGGGGCTCATGCTGATACAAGGGTCCACAGCCATCAACACCGCACTGACGAAGCTCCCCACTGGGTTACCTGGGATATCATCAGGGCCAAAGCATATTTTTTTGGCACCTGTGCCCACAACTCGCTTGTTCCACCTCTGGGTAGACTGCCATCTTCTTGCAATTCATTTATAGAGCTTCTGAGTTCTGAACATTCTCTATACAGAAACTTCCAGCTGCTGTCAACTGATGTGTCCTTCATGAATGATGAATGGGCACTGCCTTAGGTCTATGTCTCCTCCAGGCCTCGTATCACCTTTTTACCCACAGCAGTCACACCATCATTAAGATTAACATGATCTGAATAGAGCTTCCTACACAATGAATCAAAATGAAGAAGTCATAAATATTTATCTTTCTTTACTAAATCTAAGTCTTCAAGTGGAACTAAATTGACACTTGCAAATTTGTTGAAACAGAAAAAAGTGTTATTGATGCAGCTGTTACTGTAAAGAGATTTTTACTTCTTTCCCATTAATTTCATTCCTTATACTATAGTATGATGAGAAAATCCCCAAACTGAAAAGGCAATCTGAAGGCAATAATAACACATTCAGTTATAATAATAAAAAGATAAAGAACAAAATTGAATGTAGATGAAAAATTTCTTCAGCAATAAGATTGATTCAGATATAAAATACCACATTGATAATTTATCTGGGCCCAAACTCTCTTTAGTTCTAGTTACCCATGATTTATTGCTACATATTGTCAAATTAATTACAGATGTGAAATCAGAAAAACACATTTTGCTGATGCTTGCGATAATTTCTCAATACTTTTTTTCAGATTCATCTTTTTTTTTTTTTATGAACCACAGTTATTGGATTTTGTATTTATCAAACATATAATTTGTCTGGGAAAAAAAGGTTTTATCAAGAAAACAAGACAAAACAAGTTACTGCTGGATTCCTAAAAACATGATCCTTACTCCAACAGACTACTAAGAGCTTGAAATAGTAGTCTAGTAGAAGAAGGAATATAACTAATGCATTAATTAATAATATTTTTGATTGTTGATTTTCTTTTTTCTAAACAAGGTCAAAATACTATAAACTAAGATCCAATATTAAACTAAAACGGTAAAGTCTGCCTTGACCATTTTAGTGCCCTGGTTAAAATTTGAGCTTGTGCCACTTAAATTACACTTATTTCAGTTATCATTAAAAAAGACAAAAAAAATACATTTTATTATTGACTTCAACTCAAAATATATTGTTGTAATAATATTGTACACATATTTAACTATATTTAACTATATGTAAGGACTTGTTAGAACTAGTATTAAGCCAGTAAGTCAGTATTTTTAACAAGTCTAAGGGGTAGAGGCCAAAGGTGATTATTCAAAATCACCAGAGTTTACTTGAATTTACCGTCGATTTTAAAATGTATTTACTAATGCAAAGTCAGGGCAAAATCGCCAGAGATGATGATGTTTCAAAATTGCCATTGATAAAATCGCCGGTTTTAAAAATTGCCATTAAATACATAGGAATCGCTGGATTTACTGTTTTAAAATCTCTGTTAAATAGGGCCAAAATCGCCAGAGATAAAGAGTTGCTTCTCACAGGCGACTTTACACAAATCGCTGGCAATTGTCAGCTATTAATGAGTGAGGGTATAAAAATGTCACCACAAGCTGAAAGCAGCTGATACTATCTGTTATTATTATTATTATTATGGCCTGTATTTGGAACATGCAGCATACAATGTGGGCCAGGGCATGCTGGCACTTGGAGAACCACAAGCGCCAGCATGCCCTGTCATCCAGGGCCTGCTGCGACATGTCAATGCCCCCAATATTTAAAAAAAAAACATTCATTTAATAAATAAAAAGCCACTTACCTGCTCTGCTGGGGTCCAGATTTCTAAGCTTTTAATCCTTGTCGGGGTCTTGGCAAAAAAAAAAAACCTTCTGGCACATCGCAACACATGTCCTCTAAGCAAGACATCCCAGCACTAATGACAGTTCTACTGTCATTGGGGCTATTTATAACCTTGCCCAGCATGGGAAATCTCATTTGAACACAAACTCTGGTGATTTTACAGGAAACCACTTTTTACATAGGACTATATGTAAACTACAGCAATTTTAGGCAAAAATCGCCACTATTTAAATTTGTGCAAATCACTGTTGTTTGAAAATCCCCACAGAAAATCGCCACTTAGTAAATACAGCGATTTTTGAGAAAAAAATCACCTGAGTTTGACGGCGATGTTTTGCGATTTAAATTGCCAGAGAAAATCTCACCTTAGTAAATCTGGCCCTAACATCGTGTGGACCGCAAAAAAAAAAGTCTCATATGCGTTTTTTCAAGCTCGCAGCAATTTTCCCATTCATATGTTTCCAGCTCCCAGTAATTCCTCATTCATATGTTTCCAGCTCCCAGTAATTTCCCATTCATATGTCTCTAGCTCCCAGTAATTTCCCATTCATATGTCTCCCAGCTCCCCAGTATAATCATCATATGTCTCCAGCTCCCCAGTTTCTCCATCATACATCTCCAGCTCCCCAGTTTCCCCATCATACATTTCCAGCCCCCCAGTTTCCCCATCATACGTCTCCAGCTCCCCAGTTTCCCCATCATACGTCTCTAGCTCCCCAGTTTCCCCCATCTTTTCTCATTTATATGGCTCCACCTCACCAGTAATTCCCCAGTCTCCTCTGTTTACACCTTACTTACCTTCCTTCTGTGTCTCTCCTCTGTGGTGTGCGCCGTCAGCCAGCTCTTCTGTGTGAACTGGGCGCAAAGCAATCTGTCTCCTTCGGTCAGCAGATGCAGCAATTACACAAGACAGCTGAAAAGGGCTTTGCTGTCAGCTGTCCTGTTTAACTGCTGCGGTGGCCGATTGGAATCGCCGGACCTGCCCGAGATGGGGTCACAAAACAAAAGCTTTTGGGCTACATGCAGGCCGCGGGCTTGACATGCCTGATATATAGCATCCACTGGTACCGGCATGAGAGATAGACATGGTTGTAAACTCTGTTTATTGGCTATGTTGAGTTTGTCAGACCTGAAGGAACATTAAGGCTTTGATGTAAAACAGAATAACTGGGTAGTTTTGTAGATGAATAAATAGGAGCTATACAGTAACCATAATAGACAAAATACATACCTAAAAATATCAAAGTACCCATTAAATCTGGCCTCCTTTATGTTGTATGATTAAGAATAACCAGGTTAACTATATAACTATATAAATCAGCTTCTACTCATCTCGACTGACAAGCCGTTTTCGTAGCAATGCTTTTATTCATTATATGATTTTCATGGCAACATCTTAATTGCAAGTTCAGAAATCTGAATGCTTATGGAACAGGAATAGCTGTGGTTTCAGTTATATTTCCAGCAGCACTCAAATCACAGACAAAGAAAATACCCTGCAGTAAGATAAACAGCTCGCCGACTAATTTCAGGACTCAACCCAGCAGCATACATTAAAAATGTTCTTATGAATGCTCGCCTTTAAGACTTGATTGCAAATTCCCATACATGAAAAGTAGCTGGTAATTAAACACTCAGTTCAAGTGTGGACACAGAAACTAACCAGGAAAAGAGTATTTTATAGGCACCATGTAGTGCTTTGTTTTTTACCAAAACCTAAACATCAGATCATGACATTGGGGTGGGAGGTGGATAGTAAAGCCTTTAATGGACTTGGGAACTGCTGAGGACACTTGCTATGTGCATTCAATTCACACAAGTGAAACTTTGTTAGGTAGTGTCTGACTAGTCTGCAAATAACCAACAACATGAAGATATATGATGAAAAGAACCACACTGAGAGGGGTGTAATTCACAAGCTAATGTTCTGTGACACCCAGCTTCTACACAAGTGACTTTCCAACGCTGTCTGAAACGTAGTAACGTACACACCTCGCAGCTGTTATGGTGGCTTTCCTCTGCTATATAGGGACACAAGGATAGCCAAAACATGTTGGGCAGAGGTCCCATCTACATGTAAGTGCAATGACCCTGCTAAGCCCTACGCATAGCGAGGGAAAATCTATTTAAAACACACAAATAGTAAACCTTGCATTAGTAACGTGTCCTAATTTATATACTAACAAAGATATTTATAAACTTGCTATAACAGACAGAATCGTGAACGTGATGTCTCATAATGAAAGGACAGGCTGTTTTCCCAATGTATGGCAGTGCGGCCAACAAATCGTCAGCGTTCATACTATGCACGTTCTAGGCAAAACAAACTGTAAATAACGGACGCATGGGACCGGATTCATAGCTAGGGCTGTATTCTGCTGCAGAGGCTATCGTACGGAATTGGGGTTTCACAACCCTGCATGTAGACAACAGGGAACTCATGGATTCTTAAGGGTTTCCGTGCGGAATACTGAACCGTACGCAAGGGCTTAGCCATGACCTTAATCTACAATTAACATGCTTCACTCCTACGGACGGACGTGGGGGGGTGGGGCTGGGCAGCATCGGTCGGCTGTGCTCCTGCACATGTGAGTACCATTATCCAGCAGACTGCCGTACGTAGCGTAGAGAAGTCTGCCAGAGTACTTCATTGGGAATCCAGTCCATACACATTAAGGTATGTCTTGGTTTATTGTATCATATGGAGAAAAGCCATACACACATCAGGATATTCAGTATGACAGCTAAGGATGCTTTAAAGTGGTGTGTACTATGCAAATGACATGACAAAACCACAATGATGAACAGTTTAAAGATGCCGGCTTACTATTGAATTGTGAAATCATAGAAATGGCTGTCTTTTTACTTTATTTTGTCAAATCACACAATGAAATGGAGCCCTAGTGTAAATAAAAACATATGTTATTTCTATAATGGCAGAAAAGATATCTGCGCCCGAGACCATACTTACTGCTGGAACTATTGCTCTGTAACTTCAGTTTGCTTTTCTCCTTGGCACTGCGGCTGAGAATACCATTGGGTTTTATTTCCTCCTCTTTGTCTGGGTCACCTTTTCGCCTCTGCATATCATTTTGCTTCTTTTTGTAAGTTGGCTTTGGCTGACGTTTCAGCCTTTGTCCAGACTTGCTCTCGCTTTCATCCGAGTCTTCGCTTTCCGAGCCAGATTCATAAGTCCTTTTAACCCTCCTTCTTGTAAGCCTATCCTCCTTGGGAGACTTGTCATCCTGCGCTCGAAGGTCGAGGTTATTCTGGAGTTCGCTAGAGGTTGAACTACTTTCACTTTTATGCAGAGGGATGACATTTGCTATTTTCCAGTCTTTTGGAATCATCCCAGTTATTAGTGACTGATTTAATAATTAAATTAATGGTTTTGCCAGCACCCCTCTAAGCTTTTTAGTATCCTCGGATGTATCCCATCTGGTCCCAATGATTTGTCCACTTTCAGCTTTAAAAGTTCTTTTAATACCTGCTCTTCAGTGAAAGTAGTAGTACTTTCCCCTATTGTATTAATAGCCTTCCCATTTAAAAGTGGACCTTTCCCTTCTCTTTCTTTTGTGAATATTGAACAGAAATACTTGTTAAGATGATCTGCCATAGTCGTTTCACCCTCAACAAGAATCCCACTCTCTGTTTTGAGCCTTACCATACCCTCCTTATTTTTTCGCCTTTCATTTATATACCTAAAAAAGATTTTGTCCTCTTTTTGTATCAAGTGGGCCAGATTTTCCTCAGTTTGAGCCTTTGCTGTTCTGATAACCTTTTTAGCCTCCTTCTGTTTTGCAAAATAATTCTCCCTGTCATCATTATTTTGAGTTTGCTTATTATTCCAAAAAGCCATCTCTTTTGCTTTCACTATTGTTGCTACCTCTTTTGTAAACCACATTGGCTTTCTTTTTCTGGGGTTTTTCCTTATACAAATGTATGTTGCTGTTAATAATGCATTTTTTAAATTTCCCCACTGCTCCTGTACTCCTGTTATGTGCCTTCGCTCCGCCAAAGAATCCCTTACGCATTTCCCATTTTCTAAAAAATCCACCTTCCTAAAGTCTAGCACTCTGGTTTTTGTGTGGCACGTGTCTCTCTCAGTCATTATACTGTGTCTCCATCTCACAGTATTCACAATCATGTATCCCCAGCTCCTAGTATCCCCCATCATACGTCTCCAGCTTCACAGTATATTCCATTCATGTATCTCCAGCTCCCAATAATTCCCCATTCATATGTCTCCAGCTCCCAGTACTTCCCCGTTCATATGTCTCCAGCTCCCAGTATTTCCCCGTTCATATGTCTCCAGCTCTCAGTAATTTGCCATTCATATTTCACCAGCTCCCAGTAATTGTCGATTTATACAGTATATCTCCTGCTCTCAGTAATTGTATATATATGACTCCAGCTCCCAGTAATTCCCCATTCATATGTTTCCAGCTCCCAGTAATTTTCCATTCATATGTTTCCAGTTCCCAGTAATTCCCCATTCATATGTTTCCAGCTCCCAGTAATTCCCCATTCATATGTTTCCAGCTCCCAGAAATTTCTCATTCATATGTCTCCAGCTCCCAGTAATTCCCCATTCATATGTCTCCAGCTCTTAGTAATTCCCCATTCATATGTTTCCAGCTCCCAGAAATGTTCCCATTCATATGTCTCCAGCTCCCAGTAATTCCCCATTCATATGTTTCCAGCTCCCAGAAATTGCTCACTCATATGTCTCCAGCTCCCAGTAATTCCCCATTCATATGTTTCCAGCTCCCAGAAATTGCTCATTCATATGTCTCCAGCTCCCAGTAATTCCCCATTCATATGTTTCCAGCTCCCAGTAACTCCCCATTCATATGTCTCCAGCTCCCAGTAATTCCCCATTCATGTTTCCAGCTCCTAGTAATTTTCTAATTATATGTCTCCAGCTCCCTGTTACACGCTGCCGCATTGCCATCTCTGCGTGCCCCTGCTGCCCCTTACAGTGTACTTTCCCCACATCTTCCGGGCCAGCTTTCAGCAATCCGGGAAACTCCTCCTCCCCTCTGGTCGGACCAGCGTCTAGAGGGTCTCTCAGCAATTTAGATGTCAGCCTATCAGTGGCTTGCTGCCGTCTCCCCACAGACTTCGGTCTCTCTCCCGCTCGCACTCCCCTCTGCGCTCCAAGCCTCGCTCCCACGTTGTGCCTAGCAACGACTGATGTGCTAAGCGTACTAGCGTTACCCGGCAACCTGGGACGCACATTTCTCCTGACTGTCGGGCTAGCATAACGCCAGCCTATCTCCTTGTTTGGCGCGATCCCTGTTTGTTGCCATTGAACAGTCAACTATTTAAATCCGTTGCTGCCCTTACTGCAGGTGCTGGTTATAGCTTCTTGTCTGTTGCTCTTGCCTGCTCCCTTTTGCCTTGGGCTTCTCTCTTGCCTTATTCTGATCTTGAGTGCCCCATCATTGTCCTGCCTTGTTCCTTCCAGTGCTCCTATTCTTCTGCTCCTTGCCGTTTGATCCTTCCTTGTGTTAACCCTTCCTGTTCCTGAGTGACTGTGTTTATATCCCTTCCCTTAGGGGCTCCTGTATAAGTGAGTGAGCGAGTTACCCCAGGTATTGTCTGTTTATTGTTCATCGTTGTTTTGTCTCAGTCCAGTTCCTTCTGGTACTGACTTTACCTACTTTCCCATTCTCTCTCCTCCATCACCTCTCTTCCCTGCTTTTACTCACAGACATCGCCTCAGGGGCCACGACCTGTGGGGAAACCTGCAGCCCAGACTATCCTCACCTTCAGTGGCTCTAGCGAAGAACCAGGTCCCATTAGACTCCGCGTCTTGGCAAGCCTTGTTCGCCTGTTTCCTATGACCACCCTGGTTCTCCATCCCAGGTAATTTCAGTGGTGTCGTAACACTCCCAGTAATTCTCTATTCATATGTCTCTAGCTCCCAGTAAATTTTCATTTATATGTCTCCATCTTACAGTAATTCCCCATTCATATGTCTCCAGCTCCCAGTAATTCCCCAATCATATGTCTCCAGCTACCAGTCTCCCCATCATGTGTCTCCAGCTCCCAGTATTCCCAATCATGTATCCCCAGCCTCCCCAGTATATACTTACCTTTGATGTCTTCTGCCTGCTACTCCTCTCTGCGGCACATGCTCTTCTTCACTGTGACACTAATGTTATGTCAGCGTCATTTGCTGGTTCCTGCTATTAGTTACCACAGCAGTTGTACATGACAGCTGAAAGGGGGTTCCTGATATCAGCCACCATGGCAGATACACAGAATAGCTGATATCAGGAATCCCTTTTCAGCCACGATCGCTGAAAAAAACTGCTTATATTAAACATTGTTACTTAACTGTCTGAAGGCTTCAATGTAATAGGTCTGATTATCTAACAGCATAATCCCACCCCTTTTATGCAGCTGTTTGTTCACAACTGAGTAATCATTTTTAAGTTCTTTCAATTCATTTAGTTCTGAATGAGCAGCTCTTAAAAATGTTTGCTGTCCTTCCTTCTGGTGCTGAAGCAGAGCAAGAAGCATATCCTTTATTTCCATTATGAAGCACTAACATAATAAAGGGTGCTTCTATTTCCCCACTTCTGCTCAGAAACTTTTTCCCCTTGTAAAATAAATGTTAGAAAAAGATTCTAAAATTTTGACTGATCTGTGAGATGATGTAAAATAGTAACAATGTCAGGACGGGACACAAGGCATTACCTGGCCATGAATGTTCTTGTTCAGGACACAACTTGGAATTGTAGTGTTCTTGGTCTACTTCTGGACTTATGTGCCTACAAGATTTTTTCTGGACATGCAGTATCCTAGTCCACCCCTAGGGGCTGCTATTATGGACTCAAGTGTCATCTGCTTATTACCAGCACATGTTCAAAAAGTATTTATTTCCGCCTCTTTATGTGCAGGCTATTGGTCATTATTTTCTAAACAAAAAATAGGACCGCACATTCATAAATAAATAAACACCTGTCAAGATAAATGGGTGCAGCTTACAACTAATATTAGAACATATATGCAGGAAGTACCTTAAAAAACCTATGTTGCAAAAAGAGGTACTTAGTGACTGATTGAATAATTCAGTTAATGGTTTTGCCAGCACCCCTCTAACCTCTTTTAGTATCCTCGGATGTATCCCATCTGGCCCCGTTGATTTGTCCTCTTTCAGCTTTGAAAGTTCTTTTAATACCTGCTCCTCAGTGAAAGTAATAGTGATTTCCCCCATTGTATTAATAGCCTTCCCATTTGAAAGTGGACCCTTCCCCTCTTTTGTGAATATTGAACAGAAATACTTGTTAAGATGATCTGCCATAGCCCTTTCACCCCAACAAGAATCCCACTCTCCGTTTTCAGCCTTTCCATATCCTCCTTATTTTTTCACCTTTCATATATATACCTAAAAAAGCTTTTGTCTCCTTTTTTTTCTCAGTTTTTGCCTTTGCTGTTCTGATAACCTTTTTAGCCTCCTTCTGTTTTGCAAAATACTTCTCCTTCTCATCATGATTTTGAGTTTGCTTTTAATTCCGAAATGCCATCTTTTTTGCTTTCACTATTGTTGCTACCTCTTTTGTAAACCACATTGGCTTTCTTTTTCTGGGGTTTTTCCTAACCTTCCTTATACAAAGGTCTGTTGCTGTTAATAATGCATTTTTTTTTTCCCCCACTGCTCCTGTACTCGTGTTATGTCCCTCCACTCCACCAAAGAATCATTTACACATTTCCCCATTTCTACAAAATCCACCTTCCTAAAGTCTAGCACTCTGGTCTTTGTGTGGCACGTGTCTCTCTGTCATTATACTAAACCACACTGCTTGATGGTCACTGGATCCTAGGTTCTCACCCACACTTACTTCTGAGATTATGTCACCATTTGTAAGTACCAAATCTAAGATGACCTCTTCGCGACTCCAGCTTCACAGTATATTCCATTCATGTATCTCCAGCTCCCAATAATTCCCCATTCATATGTCTCCAGCTTCCAGTATTTCCCCGTTCATATGTCTCCAGCTCTCAGTAATTTGCCATTCATATGTCTCCATCTCACAGTAATTGTCTATTTATACAGTATATCTCCTGGTCCCAGTAATTGTCAATGTATATGACTCCAGCTCCCAGTAATTCCCCATTCATATGTTTCCAGCTCCCAGTAATTTCCCATTCATATGTTTCCAGATCCCAGTAATTCCCCATTCATATGTTTCCAGCTCCCAGTAACTCCGCATTCATATGTCTCCAGTTCCCAGTAATTCCCCATTCATATGTTTCCAGCTCCCAGAAATTTCTTATTCATATGTCTCCAGCTCCCAGTAATTCCCCATTCATATGTCTCCAGCTCCCAGTAATTCCCCATTCATATGTTTCCAGCTCCCAGTCATTTTCTAAATATATGTCTCCAGCACCCTGTTACACGCCGCCGCATTGCCGTCTCTGCGTGCCCCTGCTGTCCCTTACCGTGTACTTTCCTCCGCGCCAGCTTTCAGCAATCCGGAAAACTCCTCCTCCCCACTGGTCGGACCAGCGTCTAGAGGGTCTCCCAGCAACTTAGATGTCAGCCTATCAGTGGCTTGCTGCCGTCTCCCCACAGACTTCGGTCTCTCTCCCGCTCGCACTCCCCTCTGCGCTCCAAGCCTCGCTCCCACGCTGTGCCTAGCAACGATTGATGCACACACTCTCCACACGTCTCCTAGTAACCTGGACGCCAGCCTATCAGTTCATTTGGCGCGCTCTCCACACTGTTTAATTGGTGCATCCTCTCTTTATATTCCGGCTCCACCTTCTCCCCACTGCCGGTTATAGCTTCTTGTTTGTTGCTTATAGCCTGCTCTCTTTTGCTTTGTGCTTTTCTTGTCCTTTATTCTGATCTTGAGTGCCCCATCGTTGCCCTGCCTTGTTCCTGCCTGTTACCCTATTGTCTGAGCTTCCCTTTCTTCTCCTTGCCGTTTTATCTTTCCTTGTGTTAACCCTTCCTGTTCCTGCGTGACTGTGTTTGTATCCCTTAGGGGATTTCCTCCTGTATAAGTGAGTGAGCGAGTTACCCCAGGTTTTGTCTGTTTATTGTTCATCGTTGTTTTGTCTCAGTCCAGTTCCTTCTGGTACTGACTTTACCTACTTTCCCATTCCCTCTCCTCCATCACCTCTCTTCCCTGCTTTTACTCACCTTCTTCTCCCGGACGTCACTCTAGGGGCCGCGACCTGCGGGGAAACCTGCAGCCCAGACTATCCTCACCTTCAGAGGCTCTAGCAAAGAACCAGGTCCCATTAGACTCCGCGTCCTGGCAAGCCTCGTTCGCCTCTTTCCTACGACCACCCTGGTTCTCCATCCCAGGTAATTCCAGTGGTGTCGTAACATTATAACCAGTCATACTATTACCAGCAGCCTCCTGAATTCGCTGCTTCCGAGGCCATTAATGCCCTGATTGTGCAAGTGTCCCACCTGGGCCAGGTGGTTCAAACTCTCACCACCAAAGTTGAGTCTCAAGCACAAGCCATTGCTGCTCTTTGCCCTCCGCAATCTGCAGCAAGTCCTGCCGCTCCTGTCCAAGATGTCAAAGCCCCATTACCGGACCGCTTCCTAGGAGTTCGCACCAAGTTTCAGCTGTTTACTTTAGTTCCAGCTACGCCCCAACACGTCTGGCTCAGACTTTCAAAAAGTTGGACTGATTATTTCCTTACTACAAGGGGAACCGCATTCTTGGGCCTTCTCTCTAGATCCAGCCCATCCTGCCAGACAGTCCGTGGAGGAATTCTTCAAAGCCATGGGTATTATCTATGATGACCCGGATCAAGAATCAACGGCGGAAGTCAAAATCCGCTCAATGCATCAAGGCAAGCAGTCAGTGGAAGAGTTTGCCTCAGTATTTTGGACCTGGGCCACCGAATGTCATTGGAACGGCCCTGCTCTCCATTCTCAATGCCCCACCTGGGCCTATCCGAGCAGGTCAGGGAGGCTCTGGTTCAATAACCAGCTCCTCCTACTCTTGAGGAATTAATTAAATTGTCCATAAAGTGGATCGCCGCCTCAAAGAGCGCAAGTTTGAAAAGACCTTCTTCTCTCCCGCTATGTCATCTATGTCGACCTTCTCTTCCTCTCCCGAAGAAGAACCCATGCAAATCGGTTCCTTCAGGTTATCTAAAATGGAAAAGGATCGTCGACGTTCATTAGGCCTCTGCCTATATTGTGGAGGTAAAGCACATATGGCTGATCAGTGCCCTAAAAAATCCAAACCTCCGGGAAACGTTATGTCCAGATGAATACGGAGGAGATCCATCTGGGCATTAGTCTCATTTCCTCCTAAAATTCTCTCATGGTACCGGTTGTTGTTAAGACCAAATTCAGTTCATTCACTCTCAAGCCTTCGTGGACAGTGGTGTTGCCGGCAATTTCTTGGACTTGACCTCAGCAGAGAACTGGGGAATAGCCACTCATCCCTTGTCACCTCCCATCACTGCCTGTGGTCTCAATGGAAAACCTCTACCTGAAGGGCAAATCTCCCGGATTTCTGAGCCTGTTCAGTTACTGGTAGGGGCTTGTCACTCTGAATTCATCCAATTCTACATTATTTTATTTCCTGTGGCCAAACTGGTCTTGGGTCACCCCTGGCTGAGCGTACACAATCCTACTATTGACTGGACCAAAGGGGAAATCACTAAATGGGGAACTTCCTGTGAGTCCTGCCTTTCCCTTCCAGTACGCAAAATTTCTTTGCCTGAGTCTGCCATTCCTCCTCAGTATATGGATTTTCAGGATATGTTCTCCAAGAAAGAGGAAACATCCAAGATGGAGGCTGCTCAAATCAATTTATAAGGTAATTATACAGCAGGTGCGCAAAGCAAGGGGAGTTTGCACAAATACAAAGGAAGGCCTGGCACTCTAGCAATTACCAAGCAACAAACCATTCTATCTTTAAAATAAAAGTCAGAGAATTTGTTCCATACATCTGCAGATATATGATAAGCCACCAGCCACTTACAAGGCTTCTCTGTTTGGTGGTCCTAACTCTAAATATCAGAGTCTCAACTCTATATTGTTGTTGTTTACCTGTGTTCAGTACATGACCTTATTTCAGTTGTCAGCACTTCCTGGTTTTAACTCTTTGCTGCTGGAATTAGGTCACAGGTGGCTCTCATTCCATTGCTGGAGCTCACTCATCAGTTGCTCTATTTAAAACCCTCACTGACATCAGTTCACTGTCAGAGCAACGGGAATCCTTGCCTTCTGATATTATGTCCTTGAGTTCTCTCATGTGTTCTGGTTCTAGGTTCTGTCTCCAGTCCTCGGACCCAGTTATCTGATCTTTGGTTCCTGTTTCAAGAGTATCTGGTTCCTGCCTGTGTCTCCCGTGTGTGCACTTTCAGTGTTCAGCTGCTCTTTGCAGTATTCCATCCAGATAGTCTCTCCTATCTGCACTATTCCTGCAACCCCTGGATCCTGTCCACCATCTCGGCATCTGTGCCCTTGTCCAGAGGGCTGCGACCTGCCGCGAGCCTGCAAACAAGACCACCCCCACCATCAGGGGCTCTGGTGAACACCAGGCTTGCAATTAGACTCCACATTTCTGGGTTTGCGTGGTCCATTAACAGACTGGTCTGATGCATGACAATGTACTGTCTTGTGTACTGTTTATGGCGGTGACAGGATATTGTGCAGGACAAAGTCTATTGCCTGGACAGACATTGGGACCACTTGGCTTAATGCCCTTGCTCATTAGTGGAATTCCGCTTTGTCTGCTTATATCTCTGCTTAAATCTTGGACATGTGTTGGAAATCATTGTTAGACAGGTACAATAAATAGTCATTGAAATTGTAAGTATTAAGTCAGTATTATTTCAACCTTTTTATTTTAGTTTGGAAACCAAAGAAGGTAGAGTGAAAGATGAATAATAATAAACTTTTCTTTTAGGTTATAGTAGAGTCGATCCAGATTTTGAGAGCAAGGTAAGACCAGCGCAAGGGTGGGCCTCTGCCAAAGAGTTCAATTTATTTTTCATTATATAAAAACACTTTTGCCCATATAACTGATATAATGCTAAGCTTTATATTTAGTCACCAATTTAGAGTTGAGTTAGGAAATATCACCTCCCATCTCTAATTCTACACAATTAAATGCACCCCCCTTGCTTTGCAACATTGAAATCCTGTACACCTGTTTTGTCCTTACTCTCAAACTCTGGTTCATCTCTATGGTAACAAACACTAAGTGCTAAAAACTTTTACCGAATGAGATTTATCTGCTGTATGATGGTGGTTGGGTGAGAGTCTGCTAAGAAATGAATTGATCCTTCCACTGAGGTTGTTCACTGCTTGACATTCAGAAATCTCTTTCTAACAGGATTTTTGACAGATATGATGTTTGTCTACAATGACATGCTTTAATCCCCAGTTCTAGAAAAAAACAACAGTACAGCAATCTGTAAAATAGTAGTGGTAGTTGTGTGTTTAGATCAAATTTATTTCATTCTGTCATATATTTGAAGTGTGTTTTCCCATTCCATTTCTGGATTGAAAATTGATCCTTTTACAAATAGATGCTTTTTCTAAGGGAAATCATGTGACTAGATGAATGAATCATACAGGGGAAAATGGTAACATATAGAAGAGTTATTTATAATGTGAATGATTTCTGTATCTATACTGTAGTTCAGATTGCATGAAAATGGTTAATACAATGCAGAGACGTGGAGGACACAGACTGAAGCAGCTCATATGTACATTTAGGTTGAAATGTTACAGAAAAATATGTTTACCTATTTTAATACTGCCTTTCCAGTGCTCAGTTGATTCTCCCCTCTCCCTTCCTTTTTTTCCCATGATTTCCCTTACACAGTTTTATTTACACACATCATTTTTTTTGTACATTGTCTTTGTACTTTGTTGCAGTTTAACACTTAAAGGTTTGACAGTATGCACAAAAATAGGTGGAAACAGGTTGTAGGGGGAGATAAATGTAAATTGTGCAAGCAATTAGAGTGGAAGGTGCTGTTTCCAAGTAATCGAAATTATTCTGTAACATAAAAGCTGTTTAATATTTGTGCGTAATAAGCAATATCAAAGTATTTTCCCTTCCC
>WWET01000222.1:492886-509670 GCA_011038615.1 Limnodynastes dumerilii
AGAAAAAAAAAATCCTTATTTCTCCATCTCATTTTGACATGGTTTTGCAGACGTATTCATCTCTAGCTTTTCTTACTCTCCACATTGCATCAGCTACCTTTACTACAGCTTAACTATACTGTATAGTGTGCCATTCCCAATCCATAATATAAACCAATTATTAGACTATGTGCCATTCCCAAACCCCAAATATGACCCAAATGTCCTTTTTATAGTGTGTAATGGGTGTGGGTCTCTGCATTAAATGGCCCTTTTTTGAAAGGGTCATGTTCTCCCAGGAAAAACTGAAGTGCCTGGGAAATTGATTTCTTTTGCCTCACTGAGGAGGAGCAATCGTTCATTTCCAGGATGAAATGGCAGCGGCGAATACTGAGTATTTCCCAACCCTTCTCTTAATCCTTACCCTAACGTTCCTCTTACATTACTGTAACCCTAACCCTTATCTTCCCACAGCCTTACCATAACTCTCTCCTCATTGCAACTTGACCCTAAGATTCTCTACCTCGCAGCCTAACCCTAAGACCCTTTCCCCCCACATAGCCTAACCCTAAGGCCTTTTATGTACCTTCTATTTTGTATGTATACTGTTTGGAAGCATGTCTGTCTGGGAGCAGCAGCTGAGAGGGAGTGTTGTTCCACGTTGTTCTACAGCAGCTATTTTGGAGGCTTCGAGGAGTGCCTCTCCAAGGAGTGCCTCTTAAGGTAAGCTAGCTCTCAATTTAAAAACAATTATACATTATTTTAAATAAAGAGTAAAACAGCAAGTAGATCAAATCACATACAAATATAGTTTCATTTATTATTTATTAAAAACTGACAAGTCAGCTCGTCTAGGCCATCAGGACACACAGTCTACATTCTAAAACTCAAGAATGGTATTCTCTCTTGCACAGATTCTTAAAACTAAATTAGCATCATACTGTAATTGTTAATCATATCTATTTACGTTGCAGAGGTTGTTCTTAGTTATGTAATATTGATAGCATTCTTCACAGTTCTTGCATTCAAATGTTTGCATCAACTGTTCTCATTTGCATACACCTCATACATGTTTTGTATAGCTCTTGTTACAATCTATTAAAGTGCTCTCAGTGCATTGTAATTACTGTAATGCTTTGTCAATCAAGATGTTACTGTATTTTTATTAGACAATGGAAAACACATTAATATAAACTATATATTAAATAAAATAAAAAATGTATATATATCAAATTCCATGTAAGAGACACATTTCAATGGCTTATAAGTAACAGCCCTCAAGTTAGCTTTTTCTGTGTTCTAAAACCCTTGATTTTAATACTATGCAGTTATTGTTCTCAATATGTGTCACAATTTCAATATAGGGTTAATTTCCTGTATAATGTGTTTATTAAGACCTTTACACAATATTATTGGATTGTGTGTAAACAACTTAAGGACAAAAGGGGCTCAGTGAGTAGCTTCACGGCGCTGAGGTCATAAGTTTGATTCCCAGACTAGGCCTTATATGTGTGCAGTTTGCATGTTCTCCCCTTGTCTGCGTGGGTTTCCTCCTGATGCTCTGGTTTTCTCCCACATGCCAAAAAACATGTTAATTGGTTGCTAACAAAATAAACCCAATTGTATGTGTGTGTGAGTGAGTGACAAGTGTTCTTTGTATAATAACTGAAGAGTGGTGGGTTCAGGGGATATTTGGGGAAGGGTTCTAGGTGGGTGGAAATTGCAGACCAGATGGGCCAAGTGGTTATCTGCCACCAAATTCTATATTCAATTCTATGAATGAAAAGTGAATGTAGAAAGCCTACAACATTTGCAAGCCTTAACTATCTTTCGAGTAGATTCCATTAGAGTTATTTACAGTATATTGTTATCACATTACTGAATGTACATGAGTTGTTTTACTGTCATTTCATCTTGGATGTCATCCCACAACTCAAACTCAATTTAAAAAAATCAGAGCTGAAAATCTTTGCAACTGTTAATTGAAGTTACTAATGGGTGTGGGTCACCGCCGAGTGGGTGTTCTCTCCCAGCCAGTTCCGAAGTCAATTGCTTTTTCCTCGAAGGGGCCGAAAGTATGAGTATCCATCTATTTCCAACCCTTACCCTAATGCTTACACCAACCCTACCCCTTCCATTATCCTAACCCTCCCTACCCTGCAGCCTGACCCTAACCCTCCCTTACCTGCAGCCTGACCCTAACCCTCCCTTCCCTGCAGCCAAACCCTAAGACTCCCCTTCCCAAAGCATAACCCTAAGACTCCCCTCCCCACAGCCTAACTCTAAGACTCCGCTACTCACAGGCTGACCCTAACCCTCTCCTCTCATGCCCCTAAACCTCTCTTCCCCAGAACCTAACCCTAAAAGTCCTCAGAGAGGTTACTCACTTCTCTGGTTTGTTGTTTTCCTGTAGGTGACCAGTGGTCTTTTGGGGAGGAAGTTATTAAGCAAAGGGTCCTTCAGAAACATTGATTGCAGGGGAGACATATTTCATCTATTGCAAACAGTATTAGAGTTGAGAGGTGATGTTTCCTATCCCAAGTTTACAAAACAATGTAAAAAGCTGGTCAGTATCTGTGTGCAGTAAGCAATTCAAAGATATATCCCTGCATGCAAAGAATACAATTACCTTGACTCCCCCTGCAATCAACATGGTTTAGCCCAGGAGTAACTTTCCTCTCTTAATTTCAAGCTCCTTCTTAAGTCTGGACCCAGCCCATTGTTTTAGGAGGCGGGTGCACCGTCTATTGAACCGATCAGAAAGTGAGGGTGATGTTTCCAGTTCTTGGAATCTGTACTTGTACATTTGGAATACTTTTCCCGCCCATACTCCTAAGAAATAAAATCACTGTGTGCTTTAGTGTTCCTATTAAGGTTGCAGTCTGGAGCTGATAATTATACCTTTAAAAAAGCATTGTAGAATGCAAATGTAGGAGAATGATATCAGCTCATAATGAGCCTCTGTCCTTGTCTGTCATCATGGTATCCAGTGTGCTGCTTACTTGTTTCAATGAAGATTCCCTACAACACTGTTATATACAGTAACTATATAAAGGTAAATTAGATTATAAACAGCTGTCCCTCTCCTACCACTGGCCAGCATACTGCAAGGAGCCCGCTCTCATTGGGAAAGGGAAGCAATTGTGATCTCACTCTTATTTTTTCCCCATCATTTTGACATTGGGCCTGATCCAGACCTACGCTCATGAAACGCTCATGTGCATAGCATATTTACGCCCGCGTACCTCCGATGCACTCCCCTTGGCACTCCCCTTGGACATACTTAGTTTTGCCTTCTTAAGCCAAGCAAACCCTACCCTAACTCTTCTGATCGCAACCGCGGGCGGCCGTAAGCTCCTAGCGTAGTTACGATGCTTAGCACGCCCATACCGTATGATCTAAATGCCTCACCCCGGTCTCGGTGCGTATTTACGGATTTCCTATGGCAGCCACGCCCCCTCTATCTATCTATCTATCTATCTATCTATCTATCTATCTATCTATCTATCTATCTATCTATCTAATATCTATCTATCTATCTATCTATCTATCTATCTATCTATCTATCTATCTTCTACTTGGCACATTACAGAGGCCAACAGGCTGCAATAAATATAATTGATGTAACCTGTAGTATGTGACAGAAAAATAGATATTAATAGATATTAATATGACAATTAATAATTAAATAAAAAGCTGTATAAAAAAACAACAACTTCCTTTTACTTACCATCTTTTTTAAACCCCCCCTGGCCCTTGATATCATGAAGTCTTCATATGTTAAAGTACCATTGCTGACAACCTCTCAACAACATTATATTTATAGCACCAGTATTTCCATAGGGATACCTTTGATCAGGGCCATGGGAAAAGTGTTTTTTTTTACAATGCATACTGACAATCTGGTCACACACACCACAAATTACAGGCCAATTAAGGTTCTCAATATGTCATTGGGTTCACTTTAAAAGTAAAGGTTCTTGTGAGCAAGATTCACAAGAAGTTAAGTGATGTTACAACTTACTATTTTTGTAGCTCACTATTCATCTATAAATATTTTTATTGCAATTATATTTACTTATAATTGCCCTACAGTAATGTTGTTAAAATGAATAGTAAGTAAATAAAAATAAATAAATTTAACATTTTATATATATATTAGAACATTTTATGGCTGATTCCCCTAGATATTTTAACATTACTTTGAGAAAACATTGCCCCTTTAGAAAAACTTTTAAAGACCTGACATTACATGTAATATTTCTGAAAGAACCTAGGTAATTTCAGGGTTGAAATGACATGTAGCTTTTCTGCGGAACCCTGCAACCTTTGTGTTTGTCCTGAGGCACGTAGTGCCAAATAAGACAGAACACACTGGAAGTGATTGACATCCGATTACTTATCATCTTGTAAATAGTTCTGTAAGTGGCTTTTAGAAGCCATGATTTGGCAACATTAAAGGTCTTAAAAAGAATTGCTCTTTTCAATGGTCATTATTTCCAGTGTGCCTCTGTTTACAAATGCTTTACAGTAAGCACTAAAAATGTTCTCTATACAAAAACATGAAATAGTGGCTGTTACTTAGTGGTGCTTATGTTATTCCATGCAGCCTCCGTGTTTAGAACCATTTTAAAGAGTTATTTTAAAGTTTTTGCTATGTTGTTTATCAGAATAAATGTTCAGTAAAGAAAATATTTTCTTTTACAGAATAAAGCAAAATGGCAGCACAATAACAACAGAAGCTCAAGCAGCAATGTGTCTTTTTGCCCAAAAAATGTCTTACTTTAGGTATATTCTCAGTGGTGATATCTCCCTGTCCATCACCATGATGGTATCCTATCACCATGATTACCTCCTTCTACTTCAAAAAAGCATATATCAGAGGCCATCTTATAAAATTTGGTGGCCACTAAGAGTCATGGCTTATTGGGGTTTTTATAAAAATAAAAAAAAAGTCTCCTTGTCAGACAGTCTACTCAGGTGGTGTCTATAAGTGTGTGGTGACGGTGGAGAGGCCTCTTGTGGTGGGCTACGTCACCTTTCCACTTGTCTCCGGCTGCCTTGGATGGCCCTTAGGAACTGCCACTTTGTGGTTTCAGAGCTTCAAACAGCTTCTCCAATAAGCAAGCCTGTCATTTGTTATTTTTCACCAATCCTGTGGTAGCCAAGAACCACTTTATGAGTCTGAACACTCCACTAAGGGCTTCATCTAGCATTAATAGAAGATTTTCTATTTCAGCCTCTGCAATGTGCATATATAACCCTTCTGCATCCAGAACCCTGCCTTAAATATTCTGAATGCTCAAGGGCACCTATGGAATGGGAGAACACATGTAAGTGCTTTGGAATTTCCTTACTGCATGATTACCATTCCAAATACTGCCCACCGTGCATTCCTCGTACCTCATATGCATGGTGGATGGCCCAGCCCTCCCTTGTGGAGGCTGATTTTCCACATGGAATGCAGCATTGTGCGGCTGTGTTTTGTTGTGGAAATATAGGTGCTGCTTATGCACATTACCTATAAAGAGCTTATGTATGTAAGTCAGCTCTTGTTATTAATGCATGTTCAGGACCTAAAAACAACCAGTAATGTTTTCCATGTTGACTTAGGGTTAGACTGTGGGGAGGGGATAGAGCGCAGAAGGGGAGACTTAGGGTTAGGCTGTGGGGAGGGGATAGAGCGCAGAAAAGGAGACAGGGTTAGGCTGCGGGGAGGGGATGGAGCGCAGAAGAGGAGACTTAGGGTTAGGCTGTGGGAAAAGGATAGAGCACAGAAGGGAAGACTTAGGGTTAGGCTGTGGGGAGGGGATGGAGTGCAGAAGTGGAGACTTAGGGTTAGGCTGCAGGGATGGGATGGAGCACAGAGGGGAAGACTTTTGGTTAGGCTGTGGGGAGGGGACAGATCACAGAAGGGGAACCTTAGGGTTAGGCTGCGAGGAAGGGAGGGTTTGGGTAAGAATTAGCATAAGGGTTGGGCAAATAGAAAGCAGAGCTTACCTGTCAAAAAAGGGACTTTTACAATTGTCACATTTTAAATTATAACTATTCAAAAAAGTCAGAGTAAAATGGTTGGGAATTAAATTTGTTGACATTTCTTTTGTGAACAGATTATTATTATCATTATTATGTTGCTGGTTAACTTCAAGAGCACTGGGGTGACTTTATTGTATGTGTGTGTGTAAATTCTCCATACCTACCAGCACCTGCTCTATATTAACTTATAAATTGATTTGAGCAACCTCCATTTTGTGTGTTTATGTATGAGACACCTCTGTCCCATCCATTTCCTCATAAATTGATTTCCTTGATCACTAGCAGATTTAATAACCCAGTAAAGTATAAATAAGTTCTCATACAATTAAATTCATGCCAACTGAATATTTCTCCTGGAGACTCTCTGGCACATGCAATCCATGAGAGCATATTTAATCCTAATGATTGTTTCCTTATTGTTAATTTTGACATTTACCAAACACAATAAACTTTAGTCAATGTTTACACCTGACTGGGATGCCCGCTCAATTTTTTTTCCTCTTGCACTTGACATTCATTCATCTCTTGGGGCCTCATTTACTAAGGGCGATTTGAGTAAAATCGCTGGATATTGCAATAGTTTACCGGGGATTTTGAAATCGCCGGATTTACTAAAGCAAACTCTCCATAAAAGAGTGGCTGTTGTTCAAATCGCCATGGAGATTTTTAGCATGATAGACATGCAAATCTCTGAATTTACTAAGGGGGATTTTCAAAATCGCTGGAGTATGGGCTTAAAATCACCAGAAAAAAATCTCATGGGTGTCAGTGGAGACTTTGCTTAAATCGCTGGCAATTGGTCATGTAATCATGTGTCAGGGTATAAAAGTAAGGTGTAAATGTATTTCAGCTGCTTGATTCGACTCAAACCAAAGCTATGGCTTTTTCTGTGTTGCATATACATAGTGGATTTTTAATGGGCAATTTAGCTTTAATAAGGGCAACACAAGGACTGAGGAACAGGAGGACCACAACCATCAGCAACCCCTGGTTCGTCGCAGGCAGCGCATAACACGTCATTTGTGTGTATTTGGCCGGCGTTTGAACTTTGACTCCCTGTCTGATCAGGAGGTAGTTCAATTGTTTTGCCTCAACCGCACTACCCTCCAGAGCCTTTATGAGAACATGAGGAGGGATTTGGACCCAGCAACATCACGGTCTGAGCTGCACAAATTATTGTGTGTTCTCCACTTTTTAGCCCAGGGTCATTCCTGTCTGTGACTGGCAGAGTGGTTGGAATATCTGTAGCACGCCAATAATGAGGGCTCAGATGATGAATGTGGACACAGAATGAGAAATGACTCAGGAAAGGACAACCAAATGTTTTAAAGAAAATCAGCTTTACTTTTTAGTATTTTTGTCAGAATTAAGCAGAAAACTTTGCTGAATTAGAGTACAGTGCAATAAAATCAGTTTCAGTCAGAAAACAGCAATTTTCACAATATAACAATATAAAATGCTTCTATTTTATAAAGAAAATCAGAAAACAGCAATTTTCAAATGTAACAATATGAAATGTTTCTATTTTATGAATAACATCACTTTCCTGTTTTACACAATGATATATCCAACCTAACAATAACTTTGTATCTATTCAGTGTTTTAATTATTACACACAGTCCAAGTTATATAAGGGATTTGCCACAAACATTTTATTTACCACCCCACTACCAAAACTAAGGTTTAAATACACTTCCCCCTTACATCCACACTCATAAACATAAGTAAATAACAATTCATACGGAGGTTAAAACTGCTAGAATTTTCCCTAAAATCTGTCCAATAATCAGATTGGGATAATACTTCATACTTCTGACTTCTTCTCACTGCCACTCTGACAATGTCAAACTATATTTAATTCTCTTTTCCAGATAGTTTCAGATAGTTTCCCCCACTATTCGTCTCGTCTTATACTCTCCTTCTCCTTACTTCAACACTCTCTGTATCAGGACATTCAACACCTTTTCCACGGCTGCTATCACACTCAGTTTTCTCTCAGTACCTTCTGCACCTTAACTCGACTTCCTGCTGTCACCAATACTCTTCTCCTCTGTCACTACCTCTGGCACCTTTTCCTTGTCTGTTCCGCTGTCACCAATGTTTCCCTTTCTTTAGCACCTTCCCTCGCTTGCTCCACTGTCACCAATGCTCTCACCGCCGCTGACACCTCTTCCCTGACCTGGACCGTTGTCACTGACACCTCTCTTCCGACCTGAACTGCTGTCACTACTTCTATTTACTGTCGCCGATACCAAATCACTCTCTCTGTCTCTCTCTAGCTCCGATCCGCTATCTCCGCTTCCTTTTCCTCTCTCCGAGACCTCTCTCCGGCCGTTCCACTTATCTCCTGCTGCCTCTCTTTCACCTCACTATTTGCTCTGTCCCTCACACCAACTTCCCCACCAACGATCTTTCCCTGATCCTTCTAGAAACCTCACAAGCTACCTAGCGTGCCTCTATTGGCTGGCTGGCTGTTTGCCTAGCAACAGCCTTCATGCATCAGCTGACTGTTTTCACGCTGCCCTGTAGCCTACAGCATCCAATCCAGCACTACAGGGGTACCACATATCACAGACGATATTTTCAGGTTACTTAACTCATGTGTTAAATGCACTAATTAAATTGTTGAGTACATATATCTGCTTCCTCAGCCAAAAGGCAAATTGGCTTGACATGAAGATACACTTTTATCAGCACTCGGTATTTCAAAATGTCCTTGGAGCGATAGATTGCACACATATTGCATTGAGACCACCTAAAAGCAGGGCACATTTATATACCAATCATCACCTTTACCACTCATTAAATGTGCAGATGGTCTGTGATGCTAAATTGAAAATGATGAGTGTTTGTGCTGGCTTTCCTGGGTCATGTCATGACTCCTATATTCAGTCATAGAGTCAGTCATTCCTATATATCAAATTTGACACTGGATTAATGCCTGAGGAATGGCTATTGTTCTGTGTGAAGTCTTGGGATTTTTGACATAACACAGGCGATTTTTAATCAAACTCTGGCGATTTACAGTGAAACAAGCATTTTCACATACATAGCATTAAATTCATACAAATCACGGGCAACTCCGGAGATCTAAATCGCCGGAAAAAAAAAATCGCCGGACATCGAAAATCGCAATGCTAAATTGCCCTCTAGTAAATAGAGATTTTAATAAAAAAAATTGCCCCTTATCTCCGGTGATGTATGGCGATTTTTTTTAGAAGATTTCAATTGCCCATTAGTCAATGAGGCCCCTGGGGTTAGTAATATTTGGAGGCTGGCTCAACTAATCTGACTGAACATACACCTTAAACTTTGCATGGATCATGCTCCAGAATAAACTACATTTTCTAATCTGACGTTGTAGTGTTGTTTTTTTTTCTCCATAAAATTTTTTTTCCGCTGGCTGCTGTTTTAGCGCAGTGGTAAAAAAATAATTGAATCACCGAATTTTTACCGTTCAACTGCCGGCGAAGGCGTCGTATTTTTTCCGACGCAATCTTTTTTAAAATATCGCCGGCAATTGAATCGGGCGCTCTATCTCTCTCTCCCTCTCTCTCTTTCTGTCTCTCTCTGTCTATCTCTCTCTCCCTCTCTGTTTCTCTCTGTCTATCTCTCTGCCTCTCTCTCTCTCTCTTTGTTTCTCTCTGTCTAACTCTATTTCTCTCTCTCTTTATATCTGTCTCTCTCTCCCTCTCTCTCTCTGTCTATCTCTCTCTCTTTCTCGCTCTGTCTCTTTCTATCTATCTATCTCTCTCTCTCTCTCTGTCTACATCTTCATAATATTGCAGCATTTTAACTCTTTCAGCTAGCAATGTTTCTCACTTCAAAGCAAAAGGTTGAATTGCTGTTTGGGGTTCATGTTTATTAGCAAGAAGTTTTTGTCTCTGGCCTTTCGCCCTAATTGCACTTAATATAATTGTAGAAATAAACAGTGCTTTTCAGTGTTCGGAGTAGTTGAAGGTGCAGAATAAGCAGCATGTTGCTGGAGAAATTAACTTAACTGAGGTAGCATTTCAGAAATGTGCATCCAGGAAAAGTGGTGGCCATGCCAGCCTTTAGTCAATGCACATAAATAAATTGTAGACTTTTAATGTGCAATGTAGTTAATTAACAAGTGATGGTAAGTTAATTAGCGTAAGTGTAAAATTTCAATTCAGCTTGGCCAAGTAAAAGGCCAAATGATAGCTGTTGCTTTGCTTTCCCCCTTCCCAATAATTTAAATGTGTTCATCATAGTGTTGTCATGTAGTGTTGCTTTTTAGAACAAATTTTTAGTCTTCTGTTAATTGCATTTATCAGTCATTATGCACACAGAATTCAGATTAATACTCAAAAACATAAAGGCTGAAAATCTGATTGAGTCAGGCAAGTCAGTAGAGACTACTGGTGTACAGCAATCTAGACTCAAAGGCAACTAACTGAGGTGATTGCTTTTACTTGGAGAGGCATTTTGTGGGAGGAAAGTGTGGAGGGGCCTAGTCAATATACAGGGCTCTATTTATATACAAGTTCATTTATTTTTCAATGAAAGAAGCTGATCCAGGCTCGTTTCTACTCACAGCGAGCCCGACAGCGTCCTTTATTTAATTTACTAAAACTCACCTGACCTGCGAGGTCCCGCGATGATCTCTGTGGTCATCGCAAGAAACTTCATTCATACGAAGTATGAATAAAGTCCTGCGCATGCGCAGAGACTCCAGTGCAGGACTTTGAAAATTTCCCAACATGAAAAGCACTGCGCATGCGCAGTCTTCATACCGGAACTCTGAGATCTTCAGAGTCGGATGCGTCTCCCGGACAGGTTTGCTTTAAAAAAAAATATTTTTTTACAGTTATTGGGGTAGATCCAGAACTCGGCTTGCAATCTGTCCCCTTGGCACACCCCTTGAATGTACGTATTTTGTCCGAGTTCCGCTTTCCAAACCCTACCTTAACTTTTGCCCACGTAACCGATGTCATCTGCACACGTACGGATGTGCAACACGTATTTACGCAGCTAAGCACGCCCATACTGTACACTTTAAATACAACCCCCTGCCTACATAAGGTATTACAGACGTATTTTTGACTCACGTAAAATTGGCACGCCCACACGTACAGATTTACGCGACAAATACGTGAATGGCCCATACGTTCACATTTGCGCTACATTACGGAGCGTATTTTCTATGGTGCGCATGTTTTAAGGTTATATATATATATATATATATATTTTTTTTTTTGTTTACTTTCCACACATAATTGTATTTCAGCGGTCTCCCTGTACATGCCCCCCTTTTCATCGCCCTAATAACAGCTATTAGAGGGAGGAAAAGTGGGGAATATGGGGAGATCCCTGGAATACTTACCCTTAGTTTTTCACCAGAAGCAGAGTGTAAAACTCCGCTCCCAGACTTTACAAATATTATGAACCGCCTGCCCGATCTGAAAAGAACGGGCCGGCGGGGAGGAAGCGATATGTACAGGCATCGCCATGGAAACTGTAGTTCATTTTCCTGTAGTTCATTTTCCTGTGATAAAGCCCGTTTTCACATGAAAACGGGCTTTATTACAGTAAGATTATCTTTATAAATAGAGCCCATAATAACTTAGGGCACAAGCTTTCAAATGAACCCAATCCATACCCAAACACAGACATAAGTACATACAGGTAACAGCAAAACATTTGCACCAGTAACAGGGCATGTCTAAGTCTTGGGTCTTAGACTGAGCCCTACAAAGACCTCATCATTTTGTGTTTGGTATTACAGATTGCAGGATGCATTTGTTTTATGCATTTGGATCTGCATCAAGCCCACAGGCACTTGCTGCAAATATACTAAACCCCCGTTGACCACTGGAGACAAGTTATATTGAGTAAAGTGAGAATGCAATATCATTTTTGGAGATAGATATTGGATATTATGATAACTCTAGGACATTTCAATTATTTTATTGTGCTGTTATTCATATGCAGTTGTATCCCTTTATTAATATGGCCTTAGGGCCTCGCTGATGTGTTTCTTTAAATATTTACATAATATTGTGTAAAACTTCACAAAACATTAAGGCACCTTGAGATTTCTAAACTTGCTTCCTTCAATGACTATGTGAAGATTTATTTTACAACCTATCATTGAAAGAAGACCGCTGTACTCTTTTATATCTTCTAGCTGATTTATCATTGTCACTTGTGAGTTTTCACTGAAAAAAGTTTTCAATTTGTAGTTGGGAAATTGTTATTTGCAGTGACTGTCAGTCATGATTCATTTTTGAATCCATGTAAGCAATGCCTTTAGTTTCTAATTCCAATGTTCATCTGGACCCGCATAAAATTACAACCACAATAGAATAAGTCAGATATCAAGCTATTTATGTTAAGGTTTTATAAACCTTTCTTTGGAAGATTTAATATTAAATTTAATAAATAAATTCATAAAAAATAATATATGGCATAAAGTGACTAAATATTAATTGTTATCATTGATGTCACGAACATAAACAGATTTTATTAAGAAAAATATATTTCTATTTAAGTTCATATCAAAGTGTTATATGTGTTTCTTTTATTAGTCTATTAAGATTTATTTACAATTTGTAAAATATACAGGCACTTGAGATTTAATTAAGTATTTAATTTAAAGTAATTCATTAATGAACTATTAAAGATTTTGCTAATCCTATTAATGCAAACTTTGGCTCAAACTTATGGTGCTTGTTTTAGGAACAAAAGGTCTATTGCAGACTTTAAGAATAACAGCAAAAACCATGTTGAACTGCAGGGGAAATGAGAAACTTTCTTTCCATACTGAAATTCCCCTCAGTCCTGATAGTAACACAGGTGCCCGCCAGAGGGCCGACACAAAGTTTGGGTTGTTGTCCACAGCATTTTTAAAATCTTTTTTGCAGCGGGTGGTGGGCAGAAGTGGCCGACATAATCTCTCTCTCCACTACAATGTCTGATTACATGATTCTGAGTCAGAGTGACTCAGATGATTTAATCAGACGCGCCCCCCAGGGACTCTGAAAGGAGGGCTGCTGTCCGACACTCTTACTTGTGCTGACAGCTGAGCAGTTCAAGTAAGGAATCCTGCAGTGGACTTGTAATGCTCAGCCAATCACCTGTCAGGTCTCTGAGTGTATATATATATATATATATATATATATATATATATATATATATATACATATATATGTATGTATATGTACATGATACATAATACATAATACATGATAGTACATAGTACATGATAAATATACATAATACATGTATATGTATGTATTTTAACAGTAACAAAAAAACACACACTTGGCTGCACCTCTCCATTTATATATACACTTGCACACGTTTCATATATTGAATTAGAAGCGCAGCCTGTATTTTCTTGTTACTGATGCTAGTTTTACTTTGGGAGCTTGACCCCTCCCCAATATGGCCGCTACACACTGTTCAAATGGTAGAGGTGTCTTAATACAGACCTCCTGAGTACCCATATAGCAAATGGATAGGGACTCACCTACAGGAGGTGCCTTGATGCTGGGCAGGTGAGCTTAACCCAGTATAGCTATATAGTGAACTAAACCTCCTTTTTATGTATGTGCTGACACACAGTGTTATATAATGTTTGTTTGGAGCGCCGGACCTCTCTTTTGCTCTATATATAATAATTTTTTCTTATATTTATTGCAGTGGTCTTAAAGTACATTTTCTACTTAATCCCATTCATCCCTCTTCATACTTCATTAAATATAACCTCTGCCATCTGGTATCGAACCTGGTTAAAGTACAAGTACAGCTGTAATCTCCTGAAAGCTTGCTCAGTTGCCCTGCGTAGTTTGCATACACTGCACAACTGCTTTATTGCACTTTTAACATAGGCGCTTTTGAAGACAATATTCCTTGTCTTCCAATATACTTGTGAGTATATCTTTGATTTTATCTGTCCAGTCAATAAATGATTTCCGCACCATAGGCGGTCTCTCTGTTGTTCCTTTAATTCCCGGCAAGTACTATTCCCCCCTCTTGGAACGCAGAGGTTTGGAGGATTGGAGAACCAGGAAATACCGCACACGTGGAGGGGAGAAAGATTGGACAAGATCACGAAGGGATACATCTCACAGGTTCCTCCGTACCATATTTATTCAGACTATTTGTAAGTGACTTTTAATATGATTGCATTGGAACTGTGTGACTTTGAGTGGCTTGAAATCGGGACAATTCTATTCGTAGTCACAACTCAGAAATAGAGGCAATAAACAGATACTGCATTTGCGAGTATTTTCCTTTCCAGGCAACCCTAGCATCGCTGTGGCGCTTTTACCCTGTGTGCCACAAAGTTTGTATTACCACCAGACTGTGGTCCAAGTACCACCAGTGGTTCTTGTACCATGGGCTGAAAACCCCTGCTCTGGAGTATTTATTAAGATGCACTGACTGGTGCAAGACAAAACTTTGGGCTCTATTTACAAAGATCATTTTAATGCGACAGGGCCAGTTTTCACTTCAAAACTGGCCCTATCGCATTAAAATGAAGTATTCCATATTTACAAAATGCAGGAGCAGAGTTTTACTCTCCGCTCCCGGCGTCAGACTAGCGCCAGCTCTACTGGCGTTAGTGTCAAGTATTCCGGCGATGTCCCCATACACCCTTCTTTTCCTCCCCCTAATAGCTGTTATTAAGGGGAGGAAAAGGGGGGTATGTATGGGGAAGACCGTCGGAATACATAGCAATGTTGGCGGAGTGTAAAAAAAAAAATAATAATTTTATTTAAAAAACATTAAAAAAACATAGAAAATATAAATAAATATTTAAACTCACCTGTTCGGGCGTCCCGTCGGGCTGCAGCATGTGCACATGCGCAGTGTTTCTCATGTCAGGACTTGGGAAAATGTCAAACTGCCTAAAGAGAAGCACTGCGCACGTGCAGTGTTTCTTATGTCCTGTGCATGTGCAGTGTTTCTCATGTCCTGAGCATGTGCAGTGTTTCTCATGTCAGAACTGAAATTTTTCTAAGTCCGGATTGAGAGCTACTGCGTATGTGCAGTACATCATTCATTCATCGCACCAGCGGATCATCGCGGGACCTCACAAGAGGGGTGAGTATTTTTAAATCCTGTCAATGAAGCTGCCAGGCTCGCTGCGATGATAAGCGAGCCTGATGCAGCTTCGTTCACAGGGAACGAGGAAGGTAAGTAAATAGAGCCCTCTGTATCTTCTGTATTTGTCAGGGCATCATTGTGTGTCTTTCTCCATGAGATGCACCAACTTCAGTAATTCATACAGCAAAAGACAAAATATGTCAGAGAAACAAGTGTGTTCAAAAATAAATTTAGTTGACTCTAAAGTTATCTATTTTTATGGCATTACAGACAGACATTTCTTTAGAATAAAAGGCATCAAATTCTGCCAGTTATGGAAAGGAAATAGTGCTAGAATGTCTACTAAGCTTAAGGTACTTACACTTACTTTTGTACTGCTAATACTGGCAAGGAAAACTAGCAAGTGGATTTAATTATCACAATTTTACAATACATATGCCATGTTCTACTGCATTTTCTGTATTCTGTAATATTGTAATATGCCATTTCAGAAGAAAGCAAGAGGAAGCATGGAATGGTACAGTGTGGGAGGGGTATACCACGCGTTAGATATGAGAGAGGGGAGTGACAGAGGGAGTTCACTCCCTCTCTCAGTCGGACGGACAGACTACCGAGCACACAGAAAACGTGCGGGAGTCTGGATTCGTCCATTATTATTATTATTATTATTATTATTAGTAGTAGTAGTAGTAACAAGTTTTTACACAGACACAGATTAGGGTACATTTTTTTTCTTCTTTTGCAGTCAGTTTATATAGTTATTTTTTTGGAGTGTAAAAACAAAACTGGCACAAACACGAAGATAATATACAAACTCCACACACATAAGGCCTTGTTCAGGAGGCAGAAGTGCTAACTACTTGAACTCCCATGCTGCCCTGATATATAGAAAGGCTATTATTTAGGCAAATGGATGAGCAATAGATAATGCTTAAATTCACCATTATTGTAGAAGAGTGCCAAAAAGTGTAAGCGTAACATATAATGAACATGCTGTGCCTTGATCTATCTATCTATCTATCTATCTATCTATCTATCTATCTATCTATCTATCTATCTATCTCATATCTATCTATCTATCTATCTATCTATCTATCTATCTATCTATCTATCTATCTCATATCTAACAATAAAATTACAGGATTTTGTATGCTGTACATGTATTTCTGTAAAGATGCACCTAGACATGGTGGAATCATCTAATATTTGTACTGAGAGTACACTATTTTCCTATCCAGACATCAATCACACATACATTTTATCAGTCTACTCAATCAGTTACTGTATGTCACATAGTAATGTCACTTTTACTGCACTGACAGCTCTGTGTATATTGGATTAGTCCACAAAGTGTTTTCTGATTTAGAAATGTTACTGCTGTTTAGTAAATAAATATGGTGCATTCTTATGGATATCAGTGTTATTAAAATGCTTTACTAATTGTGTTTATTTCTCTGTTATTCTCATAACCCATGCCCTGAGTCACAACTAAGAAAGTACTGAAGCTCTGTGCGTATTTTTAAGAGCAGATATACTGCACATGATCAGAACTCAAAAATACGCATGGAAACCATGGTCGACTGACAGGGGCGTAACTAGAACTTTGTGGGCCCCACAGCAGAATTTTGAAGGGGTCCCCTAACTCAGGTCTCTGATATATAGATAGATAGACAGACAGATATATATATATA
>WWET01000222.1:537145-549668 GCA_011038615.1 Limnodynastes dumerilii
AATGCGCATGCGCCGGGCAGATGTTGCCCGGCGTTACTATGGAAACGCCCGATCTACGATCGGGCGTCCATAGTAGCGGCGTTGGGACGCTGGAGGGGACGTCCTCCAGCGTCCCAACGCTCACGTTACTCCTGGAGGGCGGGGGGAGGTAAGTAAATTAGGTTAGGGGGGCGGGCTAGGCGACCATACGCTCCTGTGTGAGCGTATGGCCCCTTCCTTACGCCGGGCGAAGTTAGAGTAGCCTTCAGCCGGGGTAAGGAAGGGGCCATACGCCGCCACAGGGGGGGTGTCAAGGTAAGTGAACGCCGATATGCTGTGCTTTAGTAAGCACAGCACATCGGCGTACCTCTGGATCAGGCCCTTTGTGTCTTGTATGTTTTTATATTATACAGAAATTCTTTGTGCATTTAGTGACTTGAACACAATTTCAGCTTATACAGTATATTGACAAAATGCTATGATTCAGACCCTATCTCTCATTCAAGGGTCATACACAACAACTATCAACAGTTACTGCGATTCCAGAGTAATAAGTAGAAAAATAGTTTGTACTTGGTTTGCCCTCTAGCATCTCTTGGTGAATAACATCTTTGGAGTTAAAACATATTTGGAGCATGCTAGTTAAAAATGACCTTGAGAAATTATATTGGCGTTCCAGCGGCTATGCTTTTATAGAACGATTACAGCATGGGAAATAAAATTCAGCTCATTCTGTTGATCTATATCTGCTTCCTGCAGAACACATCCCTGAACATCCACATGACAACAAGTTGCATGTTAGCTCTGATATCAGTGCTACTAAGACCAACAAGATCTCAAATAAATCACAGTCAATACATTATATATAAGGGATAAATATTAAGCTACTAATATCAATAATGAAGTATAATATTTAACAATTCAGTATACATTATATTGGGGAAATAAGATGCGGAGTTGGATCCACAATGGGTGTGTGAGGGGAGGTCACTTATGTATATTAAAATTGATGAATCTACCATAAAACTTCTGCACTGTCTCCATGTAAAATAGGGACAGTGTGGAAGCCTGGATAGTATGTAAGGACTGAAACCAATTTCAATACCTACACCCTCCCACCCTGCATACACGCTGGAAAATTAGCATGCTGTCTATGTCTGGATTCAGTCTATGTTATGTCCATTATCTTTACTAGATGTAAACTGAAAAATTGAGCGCAGGCTAGAGCAAAGCACAAAAACAGACATATAGCAAACATAATAAAAAAAATACATAAAAAACTGAACAGGATAAAAACAATATTGTGTACTCCACAACCATCAGGGCCGGTGCGATGCGGTAAGCGGGGGATGTGGTGCAGGACAGTGCCAGGCTGGACAGCCACTCGCCCCCCTGCTCCCTGCTCCGCAGCAGCGGTCCATTCCCTCGGCAAAAACCCTGGTATTTGGTGGTGATATAAAACTGCCACTTGATATGGCAACAGTAAATAAATCTGTTTTTAGCGTTGGATAAATAAATAAAAAAATTGCAAGTGTAGGGCATGCTGATGCTTGTAGTGCAACAAGCATCAGCATACAGAAGGATGCCAGGGCATGCTGTCGCTTGGAGAACCACAAGTGCCAGCATGCCCTGTCATCCTATGCAACAAAACACAATGCACCTCCTAGCTAATAAATAAAATATAGGGCCGGCCCCTAACATAAAAAAAATACTTAACATTTAATGCCTCCCTATAAATAAATAATGACGTTGAATACCCCTATATACAATAAAATATTTACATTTAATACCCCATGTCAGGAGCCCGGACCACCTAATTCAGAATCCCTGACTTGGAAACCCAAATTTACGTTTACCTGGGGGCCTAGCAAATTAAATCCATATTAATATTCTAGCACCACCCACCTCTATTATGGTAAATCTCTATATTTACCCCAAATATTCAAGCTGCCACCACACGTTTTTAAAGGTTAACGCGAACGTATCAACAAAACTATAACACAATGAATGAAACTATCACCCCGTGACCTTTTTTCTATAAATCCCCCTGGATTAATAACAGCAGTTATTGCAATGATCACCTTGTGAGTTATTCTCCTTATCAGTTACAGTAGCCAACAGCTAGTGTTTACAGCCTTACTCCCGTCCTGGCTTCCTAAAGGCTGGTTTGAATCCCAATGCCTCGGTCCCGCCGTTTGCGGTAATAATGAGAGAAGAGAGTAAGCGCAAATACTGTAATGCAATAAAAAAGAATGATTTTATTAGAACAATAAAAATGGGTACTCACACAGGAGTATGACACTCAGAGTACAGTGTCAGCAAAAGCATGTGATGATTTACAAATCATCGGTTGTTCTTTTCACAGGGGCTATAGAGATGTACTGGAGGTTATACTCTGGTGATGGTCTAGATAAGTCTCAACAATAGTACAATAGTAGTAGTAGGCAAGTATGACGTGGGGGTAAGACACTCCTAGCACCCCTAGGGGTGGGGTTAGGAAGGGGGTGACATGTAAAATAATGGTAAAGATAAACAAAGGGTTAATATTTAACCCGAGTGTCATTAAATTTACTGGGTGGGCTGGACCCTGTGGTGGTGCCACTTACCCATGGTCCAGCAGTGTGGCAAGGGGGCATATTGGTGAGTCACATTTGCCCTCTACTGATGTGGTGCCTGTGTCAATGGCGGCTGATAATAATGAAGGGGGATCATCCAGTCTTGCTGCATCCCCTGATTTGGCTAATTTAGTTTCCAGCCCGGTATCTGTGAGGTCCAATAGTGGTTTAGGTTGGGGGCATCCCCAAGTGTCACAACTGTCGGGATCGGGTACACCACGGTGGGGCACATTGCCTAATCCATTTAATCACACTAGCCCCATGCCTGTGCCTTCTAGTTACGTGCCAGGGCACACTTCCAGGTACTGTTAGCAGGGGTAGCAGGCAAGGGGGCCCGGTTTCTCTCAGTGGCACAATAAGTGGGATGCCAGTGTGGCCATACTGGCCAGGATCGATGGGGGTGCAAATGCCTTATACACCGTGGCCATGGATGCCTTCTAGTTTCCCGGGTGTTTTGGTTGGTCATCAGTCCCATTCGTATTCCCCAATTAGGCTTGGGACAGTAGTTATGGAGGCATAGCCAGAGCAATTATCAGGGAATCCAGTAGTGTCTGGCCAGTCTGCTAATGAATCTCTTCTTCCAGACATTCCATCTACATCTCACAGGAGAAGAGGGTCCACAAGAAGCCGTTTAAGGTCTCAAGGGCTCGCTCGGCTGGGCGCACTACAGCGGCTGAGGTCTCTGCTCCTATATCAAATGTACCATAATACACGTACTTTGTGCAAGGCCATCGATCGCCATCTTCGTCGCCAGGCTTGGAGGCGTTCGGCAAATACATTGGCACCACCCACTGCTTCTGCAGTTGGAATGGTGCATTGTGAAAACACTGCGCTTCTACGTGGGGTTAGGCCACAGATGAGAGAAAAAAATCGTAAGGGTTGCTATGTGGACATCTTTGCAATAAAGGCAGAGGGAAAATCCCATTATCCCTGCAATTTGAGGTCTGCAATGCAATTTCCACATATTCTGAAAAAATTAGGAAAGAGATTGATTTGGGGAGGATGTGTGGTCCCTTTCAGCAGCCCCCCATACCGGATCTTCGCTTAATAGGTGTAGTCCCTAAAAAAGCCCCTGGGAAGTACTGTTTAATTCAACATATGTCATTTCCCCAGGGGATGTCAGTTAATGATGCTATTCCCGAGGCCGCTGCCCGTGTAGTGTACCAATCATTTGAGTCTGCAGTCTCTATGGTGCGCGATCGTGATGCTCTTATGGCCAAAGTAGACATAAAATCAGCCTTTATGTTGCTACCTCTCCACCCATCTGCCTTTAATACATGGGTTTTCTTCCCATGGGCTGCTCAATTTCCTGTGCATATTTTGAATCTTCCAGTACCTTTTTGCACTGGTGCATTGCTGCGGGCACGGGATATTCGGGATTAGCTCATTATCTCGATGATTTTCTGGTGGTCGGCCCTGCGGAGTCGGCCACTTGTCAAAATATATTGTTTTCAGTAAAAGCCCTATTTCATTCAATTGGTGTGCCTATTGCATACGAGAAAACAGAAGGCCCGTCCACTAGGAACACCTGTTTGGGGATAGAAATTGACACTGTCGCCGTCCTCTGACACTTACCGGCCGATAAAATTAGCCAGCTTCATAGGATGCCATGCGCTCCAAACGGTTGACGCTGCGCAAGCTACAATCTCTTTTGAGTTCGCTTAGGTTTGCGTGTCGGGTTATACCCGTGGGAAAAATCTTTTGCCGTCGCTTGGAGCGTGCGTCTGCCGGTGTGCGGAGACTGCAGGAGTGGATCTCATTGTCCAATGACCTTCAAGCAGATCTTGGGGTTTGGGACTCATTCCTGCAGACATTCAATGGCGTTCGGCTTTGGCCCTCCCCTTCTAAAAGACTGCATATATACGCAATCTATGTATCGAAATGATACGCAGATTACGTACAATAGCTACTACGCATGCGCAGTAGCTATTGTTCATTGAGTTACGTCCGTCTATAGAAGACGGACGTAGTTCTGGATCTACCCCATTATTCCTATATTGATAAAAAAAACATAAATAAGTGAAGAAATGGCTACCTTGACACTGTTGATAGTCTTTTATTTAATAGTTTAAAACCATAGCTTTAAGTAGGTGAGCCTAGTGTGTGTTAATTAAACGCACATGCGCATTGATTTGACTTACACAGCAGCATGTGTATGGATGCATAGACCTTCACATGGTATGATATACTACTTAGAAGTGAGGGTTACTTTAACTTTTCCCGTGTGTATGTTTTGCTACGCAAGGCAATCCTACTTGTGAACCACTCATAACCGCATTGTAACACCCATACTGTACATTAGTACTAGCCACGCATGAGGGACTCATCTGTACCGATGCGTACATCAGTTGTAAGGCAGACGTCTGTGTGTGCGCGTAAAAACACACGCACGTAGATTGCATACTTACTTATGTGTGAACACGGTTCAATGCTCCAATGTTATGAACAGTATGCCAGGGACATTGTACAGTGTTTGGTCAGCATGCACTTCAATACAATAAAATCCCCATCACAGGATGGACAACCATGAGGTCTGGATAAACTAAACACACTGCTGGAGAAATCAGTCATCTACAGAACTGTTGCTTCACTAAATACAGCTCATTTCAAAACAGTTCCCTGAATCTGACTCACAGAATGAAAACAAAACAGTTCTCTACAGCTTAAAAATATAAATTATTTTTAAAGAGAAACATTGTATTTTGAAAGGGAAAAGTAGAGCGAGGACTTTTTTATATTCCATGGAAATTATTTATCTTTCTGAAAAGAAATTTAAATATTTCTTTTGAAAAATAGCATCATTTTGTTCATTTCTACAGATTAAAGAAATTGAGTGACTTAATTCCTAGCAATCATCATGTAATAGAATAAGAACATACTGATTTTTAAATAAGATTTGATCTGCATAACCAAATTACAATTTCTATATCATCTCATCTGTCTTTCAAATGTAAAAAGCTAAGTAATTGAACTGCAAATTGAATACAACAAGTCAGAAGATGGTGATTGAATGAATTGTTGCAGTATTTTCAATTGGATATGAGATGCTATGCAGTTCTCTGTATACTATTGTTTCATCTGCATTAATTATTCTTTTCCATTTGAATAAAACTTTTATTGCTAATGCAGTATTTTAAAGAAATAATGTACACATGGGACACATGGTATAACTCTTATCTGGGTTTTATATATTTATAGAAATGTGTATATGTTTAAGGCATCATACAGATTTAATGAATTGGTAAATATTGAAATAAACACTTGTTCTAACAAAACAAAATAAAAACACAAACAAGATTTTAGATGTCACGATTTTTATTGCAGATGTTCCTGTGTAAGCAAAATTTATTTTTTTTATGTATTTTTCTTATATACTATCTTCATTTTGTTATTTTTCACAATTTTTACTTTATATATTAACTTTTTAAGTCTCTTATGATATATACACCTAAGCACCCACCATATAATTATTATTTTGTCACTTCAGTTGTTTATATGGTGTGGACCGTATTTTTTATATTAGGTAGGCTGCTATATAGGGTGTGTATGCGCCCTCATGTTGTGTAATTTTGTTACAAAATGTTAAGAATTAGGTTGAGGAATTTGGTAACCTGGCTTGTAAAAGTGAGTATTAAGGGAGCATTTGAAAGTTTGGAGAGTGGAGGATAATCTTAATGGACAAGAAAGGATTTTGTAGAGCAGTACTCCGCAACCAGTGTGCCGCGGCACACCGGTGTGCCTGGAGAAGTTTGTAAGTGTGCCGTGGACAGTGACGGATCCCCCCCCCTGGATCTGCCACTGCCCTCGGAGGACTGGCCCACAAGTGAGCCAAGGAAATCCCCGGTGGGACCTGGTGCCTACAGGCTCCACCCCTTATTGTAAGGGGTTCTACACTTAGAATCCCTGCAAAGAGCTGACTGTGCTATGCACAGCCGCAGTTCTACAAAACTACGCTAGCGTGACTAAATGTCACGTCAGCGTCATAATTCTGCAGAGAATGCACCACAGGGGAGAGAGCCAGAGGAAGGAGAGCAAAGGTAAGTGTTCTGAGGTCTTAGTTGGGGAATGGGAATTTTCTGGATATGGAGGGGGAACAAAAGCTGGGTGGACACACATAAAGAGGGGCAATAAGGCTGAATAGACACACAGAAGGGGGCAATAAAGCTGAATGGACATACATAAAGAGGGGGCAATAACGCTGAATGGACACATAAATGGGCAATAATGCTATCTAAACACAGAAAAAGGGGGAAATAAGACTAAATGGACACATAGAGGGGGCAATAAGGTTGAATGGACACAGAAAAAGGGACAATAAGGCTGGTTGGACACAGAAGGAGGGGGCAATAAGGCTGTTCTGACACACAGAAGGAGGGTTCAATAAAGCTGTATGGACACACACAAAAAGGGGGCAATAAGGCTGAATGGACACAGAAGAAGCGGCAATAAGGCTGGTTGGACAGAAGGAAGGGGCAATGGGGCTGTATGGACACACAGTAGGGGGCAATAAAGCTGGATAGATACACACAAAGAGGGGGAAATAAGGCTGGTCGAACACACAGGAAGAGGCAATAAAAAAATTATATTATTTATAGTTATAAGCTAACACAGTTAATATTAGTTATAAGAAATAAATGTTATTATCTATGATGTTAAATTTATCAAATAAAAAATTATTTAATGTAATTACTGTGTATGCACTTTGTAATTCCTGCTTTTTGTGTATATTTTTGCTTTTGGTGTGCCATGGAATTCTGGGAAGGGCTTTGGTGTGCCAAGAGTGAGAAAAGGTTGAGGAGCACTGTTCTAGAGGGTGGGTGCAGCCCAGGAGAAGTCTTGTAACCAGGAATCAGATTGTTTGTTTAGTCTAGAGGAGAGCTGTATGTCCTATGAAAATCTGAGAGAGCAAGCTTGGATCAATCTTGAGATGACTGAGTATATTTATGCGAGTGAAATCTTATTGATGAATTTTAGGTTAGAGGCAAAAGAATATTGCATTTGATTCTGTAAAATATAGGCAACCAATATAGACTGGGGGGAGGGGGTAATTTTGTAATAAACGAGTCCATTAAGGAGAACATTGCAATAATCAATGTGAGATAAAATTTATGCATGAATGAGAGCTTTTTCAGTGTCTTGTGTGAGATATTTGTGTATTCTATAAATGGTCAGATATAGTCAGGTTTGGTACACAGTTAAGTAGATAAGCCCAAAGGATTGAGTCAAAGACAAAGTTGGAAAACAGACCAGTAATAATACTGTCATCAGGCTCCTGGGATAACATGATTTACAGAACAACTGAGGCATTACCTGAAGTAACTTAAAAATAATTATTGTTCAGTGCTGTAACATCAAGAACACTGTAGACATTCACTGATTTAGGGATATGTGCCAGACAGTATGGGATAAGAATGGTATATATATATATATACACACACACTGCTCAGAAAAAAAAGGGAACACTAAAATAACATATCCTAGATCTAAATGAATGAAATATTCTTATTAAATACTTTGTTCTTTACATAGTTGAATGTGCTGACAACAAAATCACACAAAATGTATCAATGGAAATCAAATTTATTAACCCATGGAGGTCTGGATTTGGAGTCACCCTCAAAATTAAAGTGGAAAAACACACTATAGGCTGATCCAACTTTGATGTAAAGTCAAAATGAGGCTCAGTAGTGTGTGTGGCCTTGGCTAGGTGCTAAAAAATGTTTTACATTTTTATTTTTTTTATAAATTATTTGTGGTTTCTCACATAAGATGTCTCTCAATGTCTCATCCTGTCTGATAATAAATAATTTTTTTTTAATAATCTTCACTAGATAGGATTGATTATGGAATCTGGAAACAAAACGGACTGAGGGTGAGTAGTTATAGGTTTTTTGGAGTTAACTGAAAGGAGGGAGGATCTGACCATGTCCAACCCTTCTTGTAATGCCATTTCTAATAGTACAGGTGGATATCCTCGTTCGAGGAAGCTCTTGGTTAGTTCCTGAGCCTGTTTAAGAAAGGTAGTCTTGGATGAGCTATTTCTATGTAAGCAAATAAATTGCCCCTTTGGAATGTTAGTTTTCCAGGGCTTGTGATGGGCGCTGTGGAAGTGTAGATACGTATTTGCATCCACTTCTTATAATTAGCCGAAATAATTTATTTGCCATCGGAGGAGAGGGTCAGATCGAGAAAGTTAATGGTCTGTTTATTGTAGGAAAAATTGAAAGATTAAGTGAATTAGAGTTAAGAGAGTTAACAAAGGAAAGTGCCGATTCATAGTCCCAATCCCAAATAATAAACAGATCATCTATATAATGGCCATAGAAGAATAGAGACACGCCATGTCCACCACTCCAAACCAGCTCATCTTCGAGCTGGCCCGTGTAGAGGTTTGCGTAACTTTGGCGCGAATCTGGTCCCCATGGCCGTTCCCATCACCTGAACATAGTAGACACCTTGAAAAAGAAAATAATTGTGAGAAAGAATGAAAGAAACTAAAGAAACAATGAACTCCTGGTGCTAGTCCCCCAACCTCCCATCCCTAGCCAGTGCCCTTCGAATATAGTCTACTCCCAGGGAATGGGGGATATTAGTATAAAGTGACTGAACATAGAATGTAAGGAAAGCATACAAGTCCCTCCACTCGATGCTCTGAAGTTGTAAGAGAAGATGTGTAGAATCTCTAATGTAGGAGCGGAGGGCCAGCACCAGGGGTTGAAGGAAGTGGTCAACATATAAGGAAAGATTAGAAGTAAGAGAATTAATGCCAGAGATGATAGGCCTCCCAAGTGGTAAAACTAAAGACTTATGAATTTTTTGGTAAATAATACAAAACAGGGGTGACTGGAAAGGGAATAAACAAGAATTTCCACTCTTCTCTCGATATGACCCTCTCCTCGACTGTCTCATCCAAGAATTCCTTACATTCAAGGGCAAAAACAGTAGTGGGATTATGTATTAATGGTTTATAAAATTGTAAGTCCTGTAGTTGTCAGAGGAATTCTGTGATATAAGCGTCACGATCCAACAGGACTACCCCCTCCTGCCCTTGTCTGCCTCCTTTATAACTATGGAGTAGTCTGTTGACAATATTTTAAGAGCTTTGGATTCGGCCCTAGTTAAATTGGATTGAGGGCGAGTTTGGGGTTTATGACAAAGGGACATGAGTTCCTCTAAGGTGGCTTTATAAAAAAAAAGTTCTAAGGGGGGACATCTGATGTTCCTAGGGAAAAATTCAGATTTATTTTTAAATATGGAATGTGTAGGAATTACTAAGTCAGTAGGGTCCGTTTTATTTCCAGATTCCTCCTGTAATGAGCAGAGGGCACCAAGTGCATCTAGATCCCAATTCATTAAAGTGGTTGTGCCAAACATCCTCCTCCGAGATAACGGGTTTCTTACTAAAATAGTTTTTCCTATATAGGGAATGTACAAAACAATTTAATTCGACAAAAAGTTCAATGGAGCATTTGGTGGAGCTGTGGGGGGAGAATTTAAGCCCTTTATTTAAAAGACTTATTTCGGCTGGTGTAAGTGTTCGGGGGGAGAGATTAAAAATCCCTCTTGGACCTATGTTGTTATCTGTTGTCGTTTTACAGGCTGATTTACCTCCCCTTTTTCCCCTTGTTTTGGGCTTCTTGATCTTTTGGATGGGATTGCTAGGTTCTAAAACGGGTTGCGATGGAAAAGGGAGGCCCATTCCCTCCCCTGGGTAGTCCCTAAAAAATTAGTGGAAGAGGAAAGTTGTGAATTAATTATAGGGTTGGAGTGTGTTTTGGGTATCGCACCTCCCAAAACCTCTATATTAGCTGTGGGTGGGGGTAGGGAAGTGAGACAAATTTCTTTTGTGGTGTGAATAGGGGTACTAAGTCCCTCTGTTGGTAACTTGGGTAAATTAGGGATAGTTTTAAGTGTTAAAAGTGAAGGTATGTTCGTGTTTAGTGGTTTTACAAGTCTAAATTGGTCTCTATCTAAACTGGTGTCTCTTGTGACGTTATTCCCCTTACTAGTATTAGGGTTACTATTTTGAGTAGTCTCACCTTTCTTATTTCCCTGTCTGGGTGTTGGGTTGGTACCCTTGACCCTGCTATTCTCATTTCAATTATTCTGTCTGTCCTGGGTATTATGAGACATGGACATGGATAGAGACATATATGTATGTGTTTTCTCCTAGACTTTGTTCTATACTTGTATCACTGTGCCCACACAGATGTGTGCACACTTTCAAATATTTAAATATACCTCTCTTCATTTATTATTAATATTTTTTCACACCATTTTTTCACACTACTTTATATAAGATAATAATTGCACCTCCATTGCAAGTATAATACGATTGAAAATTAAAATTAAATATATTTTGTATTAGGATTATAATTAATATTCATACTTTTTATATATATATATGTTTTATATCAGTACACTTAGTGGATGTACTTTATAATTGATGAATATAGTGTACTTAATTTATACTGTATTAATTTCTGTTTTTTATAATAACTTCTTTATATATATTTAATTTCCAAGATGCCACTCCATACATTTTTGTATTTGCAAAATGGAGATGAACTTATACCTAGGTGCAAGCACATCCCCACTTTTTTATTTATTTTTATTTTTTTAAGTGAAGTCATTATTTTGGTATAATGGACCTGATTCAGAATTAAGAAAGTGCTTAAAATAAGAGAGGAAAGTCAGTCCTGGGCTAAACCATGCTGATTGCAGGGGGAATCAAGTTAATTGTATTCTTTGCATGCAGGGATATATCTTTGAATTGCTTACTGCTCACAGATACTGACCAGACCAACTATTACACTGTTATTTAGACTTGGGATAGGAAACATCACCTCTCAACTCTAATACTATTGGCAACAGATGAAATATGACTCCCCTGCAGTCAACAAGGTTTAGCCCAGGAGTAACTCATTTCAAGCACTTACTTAAGTCTGGAACCAGCCCATTGCCACTAAAATTTCAGTGTTTTCATAAGTGAAGATAGTATGAGCTTTTTAGATTACCTAGGAGCCCTGGTACATTAATTTTAGTATTAACATTACTTTAGTCTTTGCTTAGAAGCTTGTTGCGCTAAGAGGACAAGATATCAATTCTGGACTATAATTGGTCAATTCATAGACTACAGAGAGACTACTCCATCCTTGAATATATTAATATTCTACCTCTCCGTCTTGATCTCTTAAAAATATTCATGCCATGTAGGTCTTGTGTAAGTATGTATGAATGCAAGAATACTGCACCTGCTCACAAGGTAGTACATTAAAATAGTCCTCTATTAAGGGGAAACAATAACAAGGATTCTAGAGCCAAACAATTATATATAGATTTTAATTATAAAGATAAATATAAAAAGAGCGGATGGATATTTTTTAAATATAAATTAACTTGACCTAAATAAACAGACATAATAAATATTGAGAGAAAGGAACAGAACAACAATCCAAAACTACAAATAAAAATACATTGTTTAATCCAAGATATAAGAAAATGGCATACAAAAATAATCCCTAATGGTTCAAAAACTAATAAGTGTTAGCATTCAATCTATTTATGCAATACTATACTCAAATGATGAAATATTTAGAGATATTTGTTCTATAGCAATGCTAATTCATTTAAAACAACATGTTTCATAGGTAACATTTTATGTATCTTTTCTTTATTTAATTATTTATTGAAAATATAAACATGATAAAAGAAACGTTACAAAGAGCAAACAGGATAAACCCAACAGGTAGGCAGAAAATATTATTACCGAAAATCCAAATCAATAGTTTCATCTAGGCCCCATGGAAACAGTGTATCGAGTACATGGATCCAGAAGGCCTCACATTTACACAGCAGTCTATAATGGTTCACTCCACATTTGAGGAGAGAGAATAGGTTCAATCCCCATAATATAGATAACCCTATAA
>WWET01000222.1:565538-586842 GCA_011038615.1 Limnodynastes dumerilii
GGAAATGGGGAGATATGCTCTGTAAATATTTTGTTCAAATTTTTCTTACAGTTTCTTCCACAGAGTAGGTGCAACTCAAAAGAAGTCCTGTAACCAGAAATCACAGCATTTATTAAGTGTAGAGGAGAGTAGTAGATCCTGTGAAGATCTGAGATAGAGAGTGAGCTGTGGATACATATGAGGATGCAATCTTAATAGGTTAGTGAAAGGATTTTGAATTTGATTCTGTAAAATGCCAATGCTTGGTTTCTAGGCATGCTGAGGCTGATCAAGAGTTTGGGAGTAAAGGAAAAACAAGTGCAAATGTACAGCTCGGCTAAACCATTTTACAATGTGAGGGGTGCTAAATGATTTAAATTTATTTGCATGCAGGGAAAATACTTCACTTTTGCACATTGAACTCTAATACTGCACAGTCTTAGGTTTAATTTGTAAATTAGAGTTGTGTTAGATAACTTCTCTCAATTCTACAGTTTATGCCTGCCTTGCACTTCAACATGGTATTGCTCGGGTCTACACTTGCACCTATTGTGGCCTTTAAAAAAAAGGTGTAAGTGCAGCTCCACTCAGTCCAAAAATACAGCAATCTGGTCAGGGCAGGGATGGACAGCACAGTACATAATAAAATACAATATAATTATAAAAATCTCAGAAAAATACTGTAAAGTGAAGCAAGCACAGACAGCAAGGCAAAATACGAGGTGTCGAGCGTGGCATATCAGAGAGGAGAGGATAGAGCGCAGTGAAAGGTTTAGAGGGAGCCACCAGGAGAAGTGAAAGGGTAGCAGAGTGGGACAAGAGGGTACAAAGTAAAGGGGGTTGTGTTAGAGAAGGGAACACATTTTATACCAGGCAATTTAAAAATGGCTCTGGTATCAATTGCACTTGTCCTGCCGAGGACAAGCAATCGAATATGCAGCGGCGAGAAGTGAGTATGTCTCCTACCCAAACCCATATTCTAATTCTTACCCTAACCCTCTCCTTCCATTGCCCTAACCTTCCTATTCCATTACCCTAAATCTAACCCTTCCTCTCCTACAGAAAAGTACAGACAAAAATAATGTGACGAGCGCAATTACTGCAGATAACAATACCTAGGCAGAGTTCTATACACAAATAGCACAATAACAAATCAATATTAATCAAACAGTATATATGAAAAAGAATAAATAATATGTATCTCGATATTATAATAACCCAAAAACTAAACTGATCTGCGCAGGTGCCTAGTAGTGCAAAACTAGAACAAGTACAAAAATGAGAAAATATGCACCGCGCTGAGGAATAAGTAGATGGGTTAGAAAAAAAGGAAAAAGAAAAAAAAAAAAAAAACGGAGCAATTGGTTCAAACTAAAAACACATGTAACATTTATTAATATCTAAATCATTGGTAATACAAGAAATTGCAATAAAAGGAGGAGAACAAGGCACTAGATGGATATAACCAGACACCCCACAGCCCGCAGGGAACCCCTGGTAAACCAGTGGCCCGAACGGTAGGTATTGAATACCACTGTGGAGTAATCCTAGAGAGAAATGAACCACATGAAACAGCAATGTAGCAGTTTGAGGAAACTGAAATAAAATCTCTGCAGCTTGCTACTTAGTAGCTAAAGATGACTCTTGAATCCACAGACAGACGGTAAACAATGTCACGGAGTATACAAATGAATGTAAACAATGGAAGCACGGTCCAATTGGCATATAGCAAAAGCTAGAGGGACACCAGCCGTAGCTTACAATAAAACAAAGAGTAATAGAAGCAGTGCACCATAAGTCGCCTGTGATGTACTGCGGTGACTAGGTGGTGAGTTGCAATGAAACAGATGGATCAAAATAAAAGTTTTACCGTGCTTTAGACCGCTGCTGTGGTGAGCCAACACAGGCTCCTGGTTGCAGGAGGATAATCACAAAGTTGAGTCAGTTTGAATAGCTCAATGCTGCCGGGCGTCCCCGGTCGGAGCAGTATAAAAACGGCTGTATACAAGCACAGTGGCTAAACACTCAGGATAAGCTTCAAATCTCTCACAACAAAAGAGCCTTGTTCCCAATTAAAACACCTCCAATGCGACGCGTTTCGTCCCTGGATTGGGACTTTTTCAAGCATTCCTCTCCTACAGCCTGACCCTAAGACTCCCTTCTCCACAGCCTAACCATAAGATTCCCCTATCCGCAGCCTGGTTTCTGAATTAATGATACTGAAAAATAAATTCAGCATGCTTACAAATTCCTTAATTAAATCTTCTAATTAGCGCTATTTTTAGGGCCGGAGACTGCTTCCCCTTTCAACACAGACAACAAACTTTATCTCGGTTCCACAATAAGTGATAAATAAATTCCTTCTATGCTGTATCAACCAGTGAGGGCTATGAGGATTGGATCCAGAGATTTGATTCTTCTGCAGAGCAATCCACAGTCATGGAGGCTTGTAATCCACACATCAGTGCACAACTTTCTGATAACCAGAGCCAACCGTAACTTTCTCGACTCCAATGCATGGCGGCACAACGGAAGTCTATATCAGTACACATCAAGGACTGGATCCAGACTAACACACAAAGGACATTTTCAACTAGCAGCAAGCAGGTAAAGCACACATTGTATGTGCGCGCACCCACTGCGGATCTGGATCTTCTTGGATATAGACTTCTGTGCTTAAGTGTTTACATGACATATCCAATGGTGAGGTAGGATGTGTACTAGTTTGTGAACACTAGTGGGAGGGGGGATAAATGCTAATCTTACAGTAAGGACATATTATGCACCTTATGTCCTATCAAGACTTCTGAACTGTCCCCACTTTAAGTAAGGACAGCTTGGAAATCTTAAGGTAGGGTCCACAAAGCATAAGTTGTACATGCAAGGGGAGTGACCTCACCTCACCCACACAGAAGGCTGGATATTTAGCAGGGATCTGGCATTGGATCTCTACTGCCGCCGAGCTTGGAGTACAGGGGGATCATAAATCTGGATGTAGTTTCATGAGGGCCAGTTACACTGTACAATGTAATAGGAGGAACACAGCCTCTCTGTTCCAATCCCTTAGCCTGAATGCAGGGAAATTCTCTGGATCTGGTTCTATGTAATTTGTCTCTATAAATTTATATCATAGCTGGAGAATTTTTATATTTTTCTGAAAATAGTTGGATTATGTTTCTTTTTGTCTTGTCTGGGTAGAGGTAAATACCTGCTTTCTCTTTTGTGTCTGCATGCACACAAAGACAGCCCCTGATGAACAATGACTTCACCTGACTGTCCACATGATTTTGTATTTTGGAGGTCTTCTATTTATACTTAGACCATATGAGAGACCATTTGGAAGAATTGTCAGTAATCAGGGGAAATCATCACAGCAGATGTTTAGGTTTTTGTACTATTTCAATCATCTTTTGCTCCAGTTACTTCTGAAATTCTGTATGTCTCCTATTAAATATGTATGTCTGTGTATTGAAAATTTATTGTATATGACAGTTATTTTCTGGCTGTGCCACTTGAATGGAAATGGTTAATAAACAGAGCTACATATATATATATATTTAGCCTTTATTTCTTCATGAATTCACCTGATCACTATTGTGAAACAGTTATTATATCAATCACATCTGAAGATTCATAACTTCCAATAGTCATTGATTATATCAAGGTTTGATTTGATGTTTGTGCTGTTTTATTTTCTCTATTTCATATTATTTTAGACCTTTTGCTCTAAACATTCTGATTATTGACCTGCGATATTCTAATATATATTTTAAACTTGGTACATGTTATTGTTGATATTGGCAATTTCATTTTATGTTTATGTTCTTGAATCTTTTGTTTGAAGTGGCCAGGGCCAACACCAGAAATGCAGGGCTCCGAGACACATCCGCGATGCTGCGCCCCTATGTAACGTCCACAGACCTGCATTAACATCGAGGCGATGTGCAGAGAGGTCTTTTCTCATGCACTGACCCACTGATGTGCTGCTCTAAGCAGCAAGTACTGGCGGTAGGAAACCTGCTGCTGCAGAGCAAAGGTAAGTATTGGCAGGCTTCATCTGTGTCTGTGCCTTAAAAATTAGTCCTGGCTTAGGAATATTGCAATTTATTATACTGCTACACAATGAAAATGTGTGTTGGCTAAGCATGACCTTGTGTTATATAGAAACATAGGGCCAGATTTACTAAGCTGCAGGTTTGGAATAGTGAAGATGTTGCCCATAGCAACCAATCAGATGCTAGCTGAAATTTTAAAGTTTGTAATAGGAAAGTGAGAGCCAGAATATGATTGGTTGCTACAGGCAACATCTCCACTGTTCCAAACCTTTAGCATAGTAAATCTGTCCCAGAGAGTGTGATAGCAGTAGAGTTATTTGGCCTATCCAGTCTGCCTATTTTTTTTATTTTTTTTTACTATACTTACCCTAGACCTTATTTTCACCTGAAGCATGTTTAAATTGTTCTCCTGTGTTAGCCTCCACCACTTTAGCCAGGAAGAAATTTCACAAATCAACTGCCCCACCCACACTCATACACTCGATAACATTAGGTCCACAGTGTATGAATGTCTACAAAAATGTGCTTGACAGAGTTAATTTATTGACAGCACTAATCTCTACAGTTGATACACTCAATTGGGGTACCACACACCAGGGCATGGAGCTTAACTGGGCCAGGTCTTCACTAGAGCTCCTGATGGTTGGGAAAGTCTGGGCTGCTGGAACCCAGCAGGTTGCGGCCCCTGGCAGTGAACCCGTCAGTGGACTGACTCAGAGATGCCAACGAAAAAATTATTGTCTGAGACAGCTGCGATAGTAGGACAGACATCTCAGACTAAGGAGAGCAGGGAGAATCTCCAGTTACACATGACAGCCCACAGAAGAGTGGAGTGAGGTGAGTGCGCCTACAGGATGGATAGTTAGACTGAAATAGCACGCACACTCACAGATGTGCCAGGAGTGAAAGCACAAAAAATTGTGTGGGGATGACAACGCACACATTAGGATGCCAGATGATATGAGCACAAATATAATATGGTGAAATGATAACAGGACAACAAAAACAGGGGAAACACCAGAGTAGAGAAGGGACTAGGCTAGGCAGAAAACAGGGAAACAGGGCATAAGCAGGAAGCAGCAAGATACAAAATGAGGCAAAAAAAATCACTAAATAGGGCTTTAACAAGAGCAAAATCAGTAGTTTCAGAATGATTGGTTAGCAGTGGATTTCTATTGGCTAGTGTTCTTGCTGAAATTGACAGCCAGAACACCTATAAGTTAGACTGTGGGGAGCATGTGCTCTCTCTATAGACAACAGTAGCGGCATCCCCAAAGAAGAACCTGCTAGTTGTCACTGTCCGGTGATGACATGCCTACCAGAGTTCAGCTAAATAGGCAAGACAGGTAAACAGTTACATGCCACCACAGCATGTAACAGTACTTCCCCTTTGACGAGAAGTTATGATACCCATAGAGCCCAGTTTGTTAGGGAATCTTCTTTGGAACTCTTTCATTAATTGATTAGCATGAATATTCCTAGATGGAACCCAAGATCTTTCCACAGGTCCATATGCCTTCCAATGAATCAGGTAATGAATTTGACTTTGGGCATTTTTGGAATCAAGGATAGACTATTTCGCAATCCCTTCTTTGTGACCATCGATAACGATTGGAGAAAACTTGGTGAAGGAGACAAGCCAAAATTTTTTGGAATACTTGGCCAGCTTCAGGAGCAATACATGAAAGTTATTCAGAATTCTAAGGTTCCTTGGTAGGCTTAACTTAAAAACCACCAAATTCTTCTAATAATAGATAAAGGTCCAATGTGACGTGGCCAGAGCTTCCTGGAGGGTTGCTTGATCTTAACATGTTTAGTGGATGACCAAACCTTGTCACCCACCCTGAATCTGTGATGCTGACTGTTGATCCACTCTGTACTTGCTTTGAAAGGTTCTTCGTAAACTAGTCTACCACGACCCAGATGGTGGTGTATCCCAGGGATTTGGGAATTTTTTGAGAAGATGAGTTGCACACTAAGCCAAATCTCCTCACCAGTGGACTGGGTTAGTCATTTACTGGCTTCAGGCGCTTGTTGGGGTAGGAGTCAGCCCGATGTGCCTTTCTGCCACAGTAAAGGCATAGACCCAAATAATGTCTGCAGGTTTTCTCTTCCTTAGATAGGTGGTATGAACCAATTTGCATCGATTCATCAGGTGCCAGCGCCTTGTGTCTAAGGTAAATGGAAGAGAAACTTGAAGAGGTTGGTACCCCTCTCCATCTGCCACTCAACCGTGCTGGACAAGTGCATCAGATCATCCAAGGTTTCAGAGGCTGGAAATTGAACAAGAGCATCCAATTCCAACTGCAGTCATTGGCCCATCAACAAAACTCTGCACAGTATTCTTCTGCCACCCTTCTTCCTTGACAAAGTACCCGGAGCTTGACCCTTAGCTGTCATTGCCCTATCTAGGTCTTCATACAACAGTCTTAGATCTATGAAGAAAGCATTTACAGTCTGTCGAGTAGGTCTTCCTGGAGTAAACTAAACACCTAAGCTTGGGGATCACCTTGTAAGAATGAGATAGTTAATCCCACTCTCTGTTGCTCAGTACCTGAAGCATTAAGGCAGAGCTGTAAGTATAATTTGCAGTTTTCTTTAGAAAAAAAATGGGACTCCTATCCCCAGAATTTTTTTTTAGGAGATTGACCTTGATATCAGAAGTTAGTAAAGGTTGAGCAGAAACTGAAACAGCAGTAGACTGCATCACTATTCATTTTATTAGTGCCTGAACCATTAGTCTGAGATTGGAGACTTGTGCTACTAAGGTGTTTATGGCCTCTATGGTTGAAGACTCCAATGGCAATTCTGGGCATTGTCTCTTAAACTGGCCAGTTATAAAATTACACTACCTTGGAGCAGAGATGCCTATGTAAACTTTTTGCCGGAGACAGTTGCAATGGTAGCACAGACATCTCAGACTAAGAAGAGCAGTGAAAATCTCCTATAACACGCAAGAGCTTACAGAGGAGTGGAGCGAGGTTAGTGGGCCTAAAGGACGGGTAGTTAGATTCTTCCACCATGTTATATCTCCAAAATTCACCTTTGAGAAAGTAGTAGGATAGTTCCGAAATGCATCAGAGCAATATGGATGTGCAAAACTATTACCAAACAGCTTAGTCAAGAATTTAGCTCTTCATGAATTTGATTCGACTGTGTGAAAGTTTGAGCCTCATTAGAATCTTAGTTTTTAATCAAACAAGCAGTGACTGAGGAGACTGGGTGTAAATATAGGTAAAAATAACATTAGAATATATTCTATATGAGAAGGAACAAAATGGAGAGTGTGCTAAGTACAGTTAGGTTATTCAAGCTGTCATTAAAAACTCATGTGAGAGGTGCGGCAGGAAATGGCAGTGCGGCGTCCCGATGACTGGCAGATCAGTTCTGATTGGCTGCCAGCTGGTCACATGGTCTTCTTGGTAGGGGAAAGTGCGGTGAGCCAATCAAGGCTCACTGCATCACAGCACCAAGGCGTCCTGATTGGCACACCACGTCACCCCTCCCAACCACCTTTGCGGCAAGGTTTATAAACCCCCGCATGAGCTGGGAGTAGGAAGTAGTGGCGGAAGAGGACTAATAGTGTCTGCCAGTGCAGCACAGAAAAAGGAGCCGCCAGAGAAGGACCTGGAGCGCCGTCAGGAGGAAGAGCTGAAGCATGACTGAAAGAAGAAAAGAAATGTCGGTTGAAGGAGAAGAGGACGATAGGCAAGTCAGCAGAGGGTGAAACTTTCCTTTAACTCTTCACTTCCCCTAGGCAATAAGCTGAAGTGGCATACTCTGCCTCTTGGGCCCCTTCCTCAGTGCAGCAGTCCAGGCTTGGACTGCTGCAGAACCTTCTCTCACTACTGCCAATATTGGATGGATTGAGGCCCCTAGTACCCCACTGGACCACCAGGGCACTAACTCCATAAGGTGAGGTGGGTGGACTACTCCCAGCAGAGGGCATTAGGCCCTTTTGTGGCATAGGGCATAAGCCCTTTTAGGTGGTGGAGCAATAGGCCCTGATAACGGTTTCATGTATGGTTACAGTGTATTAGACCCTTTGTTAGATAAGGGCAGTAGGCCTTTGTTGTTATGTGTTGAGTACTAGACCCCGAGTAAGTTAGAGGGTGCTAGGCCCTGGTTAGGTATGGGCACTAGGCCTTGTTTGTTAAGTTGAGCACTAAGCCCAGGAGGGGTGATAGGCCATATGCTTGGATAGAAGGGTGCTAGGCCCTTGGTTAGCAGGGTGCTAGGCCCTGGGTGGGGTAGGTAGGAGCTTCTGGAGGGTGAGTGCTAGGCTCTTGTTAGGCCACAGTGGTGCAAGGCCCTAGTAAGTGGGTAGGCAGGCATTAGGAAAAGAGATAATAGGATATCAGCGCTGTCTCGGTGAAAAAGTCCCACCTATAAATCAAATAAATTAAATCTACACTAATAGGTATGAACAGTATATCAATATTCAGTAATAATAACCCTAATTAAGCCTTCTTATAAAAATAGAAATGTTATTAATTTACAACAAACCAATATGGTACCAGATAAATAAAAAATACAAAGATAAAAAATGGTCATATATTGAAAAGTTCACCAGACCATCTAGACACAATATGGCAATTATCACTAATATGGTGAGCACTAATGGAGGGCAATATGGCCTGGTATATATCCCTGATATCAGTCTCTTCCAAGGTGAAGAACGACTCCCAGCCGTTAATAATCGGATAAAGGTTGTATGTCCCTTTTAGTTCTTAAGAACTTCAAACACAAAGTTAGGATGTCATTATGTCCTTGATTAAATAATTATTGTGCACATAACGGGGAATTCAAATTCGTTTCTTGCAGAAGCTACTTGAGGGAGATTTCAGCAATATCAATTTAGGGCTCAGACCGAAATGTCCCTTTATATATTGAAAGCCCTGACACCGTTACACTTAAAATATGTGCTGGTTTGTCCACATTTAGGAAATAAGATTGCTATACTTATCCTCCTGGGACAAGGTAGCGCTTCTTCCTCCCGACTGCGTCCAGATCCCTTTTATATCTGTAGAGACAGATGACTTCAATCCTTCTCCCGTAGCTGTAAATGTCCGGAACGCCGCCGCGCTCCACGGACCCGCTGCTTAGATCTCCAACCGCTGCGTTCGACGGGCCGGCCCTGTTAGTCTCAGATTAGTGCTTTTAGTGACAGTTGCCAATAGTGACTGTCAATAGTGTGTCTGCAGATTATACTCTCTGACGCGTTTCATCACTAAGGATTTCTTCAGAGGTTAAATGAGTATGACCGCATGTGTTTCAGCGGTCTTTTATATTGCACGTAAGATTCATTAATTAGTCGGCTGGTGAGCAAGACTAGTCACTTTGTGATTTTTCAAGCTACATAGCTCTTGGCTTGTACGTAAGCTCCCTTAATCAGTAAGCAGATGTTTGAAATTGGTCACTTTATAGCTTTCCGACGGCAGATCTTCAAGTTTACTCATAAGCTTGAACTGGTCACTTTATAGTATTCAGATCTTTAAACTTATTCACAAGCTTAATCAATTAATGTGTAGATGTGATAGACATAATAGATATCTCAAGCTATCGGTCCCAATCTACCAATATGTGGATATCTATTTTACGATACAAGAATCTATTTGGCAATATAAGCGTCTATTTTACACAAGATATTAAAACGAACAAACAATTTAAACAAGAAGGCTTAAAAAGGCACAGCTGTGTCCTCATAGACTAAGTACTATACATAATCTATCCATAGTTATTTTTCTATCCAGTCCCGATGACTGGAAGATTAATTCTGATTGGCTGCCAGCTGGTCACATGGTCTTCTTGGTAGGGGAAAGTGCGGTGAGCCAATCAAGGCTCACTGCATCACAGCACCAAGGCGTCCTGATTGGCTCACCACGTCACCCCTCCCAACCACCTTTGCGGCAAGGTTTATAAACCCCCGCATGAGCTAGGAGTAGGAAGTAGTGGCGGAAGAGGACAAATAGTGTCTGCCAGTGCAGCACAGAAGAAGGAGCCGCCAGAGAAGGACCTGGAGCGCCGTCGGGAGGAAGAGCTGAAGCATGACTGAAAGAAGAAAAGAAATGTCGGTTGAAGGAGAAGAGGACAATAGGCAAGTCAGCAGGGGGTGAAACTTTCCTTTAACTCTTCACTTCCCCTAGGCAATAAGCTGAAGTGGCATACTGTGCCTCTTGGGCCCCTTCCTCAGTGCAGCAGTCCAGGCTTGGACTGCTGCAGAACCTTCTCTCACTACTGCCAATATTGGATGGATTGAGGCCCCTAGTACCCCACTGGACCACCAGGGCACTAACTCCATAAGGTGAGGTGGGTGGACTACTCCCAGCAGAGGGCATTAGGCCCTTTTGTGGCATAGGGCATAAGCCCTTTTAGGTGGTGGAGCAATAGGCCCTGATAGCGGTTTCATGTATGGTTACAGTGTATTAGACCCTTTGTTAGATAAGGGCAGTAGGCCTTTGTTGTTATGTGTTGAGTACTAGACCCCGAGTAAGTTAGAGGGTGCTAGACCCTGGTTAGGTATGGGCACTAGGCCTTGTTTGTTAAGTTGGGCACTAAGCCCAGGAGGGGTGATAGGTCCTATGCTTGGATAGAAGGGTGCTAGGCCCTTGATTAGCAGGGTGCTAGGCCCTGGGTGGGGTAGGTAGGAGCTTCTGGAGGGTGAGTGCTAGGCTCTGGTTAGGCCACAGTGGTGCAAGGCCCTAGTAAGTTAGGAGGAGGTACCCACAGGAGGAGAAGACGAGAGAACCTCCCACAGGTTACGTTGGTCTTGAGGAGTGATGGCCAGCAAGGTTCGATGAAAAATATCACACCCATGTACTAATGTTCCCCGTTCTCTCCTGCAGGTGCCCCAAAGTGTTGATGGGATACTAGTTGTTTTATTTCCTTTTGCAGCTTAGAGAACATTGCACCTGGGACCAGAGAAGGAACAACACATAACCTTCATCGCGGTTCTGCAGGATTAGGTAAGAACCCCTGGGGTGGGGGGGCGGGCCTGGGTCTATTTGCGTTGTAGGTCACCAGGTACCCACTTGTTACAGTCATATGTTTTATATGTTTCTTAAAATCAAAACCAAAATCAGTCAGTTTGGGTGAAATTTAGTGAATAAAAGAAATGCTTCCTGTAGAATCAGAACAATCCATATAAATCAAGTGAAAATGAGATAATCACAATGCAGCAGTTACATGACTATAATCTTATAAAAGTAGCAAGTAATCAGTTTCACAGTCATTCTTCCGGAACATGAGACGAGAGAAACATCTTACATTGTCTTGTAAGTGAGTCTTGATTGCTGCAGAAGTCTGCCAATTAAACATTGTCACTTATACACTCATATACATTGCTGTCTACACACAGTTTGAATGATGCAGATAATCCCAGTGCATACATTTCTTATGTCATTTGTACGTAATAGGTATATTGCACCAAATGGCTGTAATCTTCCTAGAGATAATGACTGGGGAACACATGTAATTGGCTGTTTGTAAAGGTTCCATTGACATTTCTTCATAGCTTAAACATGGAATGCATAGATAAAGCAGCAAGTTTTCTCTGCTGGCTTGAAGAGTTTTTTTTATATTATTTGTTTAATAGATGACTAATATTAAAGTGTTAGTGTTGTTGAAAACATGGCTGCCATGCATTTTTATTTGATTTCAAGCAGTTCCACAACTACAGTTCATCTGGCGATTACAACAGAACATAGAGTATAATCTATTCCTGATACAGGTCATTCATTGTGGGAAATTTGTGAGATTAAGGGCATGCAGTGCTGACAGAACCGATGGTAGGGTGTGTAGTGTGAGTCCCCGCACTGATGGCTGTTATTATGAAGTAGGGACAGCCAAAAGTCACTTTTCATCTGTCTCTATTTCGAATGACAGCCGTTTTAGATTTTTTTTTTTATGAATGGGCGAGTATGCGATAGTCATACTCACCCATTCATTTTTGGAAGCACCGCCGACGGACCACCGGAGAGGTGAGTAGCCCTCTCCAGGGATTTAGGATTAGGCAGCGGGGGGGATGGGATTTAGGGTTAGGCTGCAGGGGGGAGGCTTAGGGTTAGGCTTACCTTTTGGAGTACTGTGTTCGGTGCTCCAGGAATTAATTGCTGGTCGACAGGACTTTGGTTAGGAAGATCCACCCACTCCTTCTGATATTGTTTTGCAGGAATATATTCTGTTATATTCTCTGGTCATATCAGGCAGTAAAGCCAATTATTAGATATAATTTGAATCTAGTTGGACATTCATACAACTCCTATGGGGGAAGGAAATTGGGCGCCTACTTTGTGATAGACCCAGGCTCCAGGACATTTTTGTAACTGGTTTGGTGTCTCACCAAGGAGAATAGGTTGTGTCTATTGTTTTCTATTTGTTGTTCATTTTAAGTGATCATTTTATTGAAGCTTTTTGATTATTGATACCCTCCAAATTCTAACTATTGAATTATAAATAAATCTCTTAACCAATGATGTCTCTGTGTGTTTATTTTCTGTTGGAGAATTTATGGTTTTATTTTTTTTATTTTTGTTTTTATGAGAGTATACAATGTGTCATGTTATCAACCAATTGCAGAAATCCAGCCGACCCCAAAACCTGTCTTCCATATTGGGATACTGGAGACACATGATGGGGAATATTAGAAGGCTTTAGGCAAATGATAGGGAATATTGGGAAGCTGGAGACACATGATGTGGAATATGGGGGGGCTGGAGACACATGATTGGGAATATTGGGAGTCTAGAGACACATGATGGGGAATATTGGGAGGCTGGAGACACATGATGGGGAATATTGGGAAGTTGGAGACACACATAGCAGAAATATTAAAAGGCTGGATACACACAAGGAGGAGAGATTGGATGGCACTGTCAGAAGTTGTAGTGTTGGGAAACATCCGCGGTGCCCCTGCTGAGAGCCGTGCCTCTACACGGATCTGGTCCTGGCCGTGTCTCTACTTGCATCCGGTCGTACTTCTCCTGGCTAAGCCTCTCCTCACATCTGCTCCTCGCCGTGTCTTTTTTTCACCCCTGGACGCATTCCTAATTATAGAAATAATGTGTTACATGCAGTACTAAAGAAATGGAAATAAAATACTTACATGCTCGTTTCCTGATCTGGATCATAGGAGACTCTCAGTTCTCTGCTGAGAGTCATGCCTGGTCTAATGGCCACTCCTGGTCATTTCCTTGCATTTAATACCGGCCATGCCTCTCCTTTTCAGTCACTCCTAGCCATTCCTCTCCTCGCTTTTGCTCCTTGCCGTTCCTCTCCTCGCATTTGCTCCTGGCCGTGCCTCTCTTCATGATTGCTCACAGCTTTGCCTCTCCTCACATTTCCTCTTGGCTGTGCTTCTCCATGCAGCCATTCCTGGCTATGCCTTTCCATGCAACCACTCCTGGCCATGTCTCTCCTCGCGTTTGCTCTTGGCTGGGCCTCTCCTCGAATTAGCATCTGGCTGTTCCTCTCCTCACGATTGCTTCCTTTTATTCCTCTCTTTGCGTCTACTGCTGGTCATGCCTCTCCTCACATTTGCTCCTGGCCATGTCTCTCCTCACATTTGCTCCTGGCTGTGTCTCTGCTCTCATTTGCTACAAGCCATGCCTCTCCTTGCGATTGCTCCTGGCCATGCCTCTTCTCTCATTTGCTCCCAACCATGACTCTCCTTTCGTTTGCTCCTGACAGTTCCTCTCCTTGCAGCCACTCCTGGCCATGACTCTCTTTGTGGCCGTGCCTTTCCCAGCGTCCGATCTTATGCATCTCTCCCTGTGTCTTGTGCAGTGTGGTCTCCCTTTACAATCTGAAGAAAATGAGAAGAATCCATTATTATTAATATTTTAATAAACAGATTGTGAATCAAAGGTATAGAATTATTTTTTTTCCCCGAAATATTTTGGTCAGGCAGCCCTACAGATAGCTTACAATACAATGGATAAAGTCTTGTTATATAATATGTCAGGTTTATAATTTACTTGTATATAACTGAAGACTACTATATACTGTTACAAAACACAGGCTAAGACTGTTCTGCTTGTAGCAGCTCACTACATTATCTAATAAGGTTAATCCTCATTGCTTTCTAATAAGACTCATTATTTCATTGTCAATAACACATTTTTGCTTGTATACTGATGTATATTATCATAGAAAACTAATGGGAGAGAGTCTTGATTGTAGTTTACAATGTAATGAGATAAGACCCAGATGTGTTCCTATAGTTTGGTCCCCTATTTCCTATGAGTTGTAGAAGTCATCAGGTGTAAATTAAGGATAGATGTGATGACATGAGGGGTTGCTTAATAATTCACTTAGTGCCTCATATCACACCATTTTCTTCCCCAATGGCGATAAAACAGTCAAAAAATGCTTGGGATGATATTTTGATCTTTTTACCTAAAATATATTGGACCCAAGCTACCAATATCACCCTTTCTAAAATTACCAAACCCTATACTTCCACACCCTGGCCAGATTTTCCCCATCTCTCTGACTATATCTTAATAATAATGTAGACAGAATATTGTTTTCTACTTAATTAAGGGATAAAATTACAGGAAAATTATGTTGCATTCAACACTGAAAGAAAAGGAAATAAAATACTTACATGCCCAGTTTCTGATCTGGTGCTAGGAGGCTGTTAGTTGTCTTCTGAGCTCCCACTGACTGCAATGATCTCTTGTCTATACATCAGCCTTTAATTATAATAACTTGTGATGATGTCACAGTTGGCTCAGAATTCCAACCAGAGGAGGCGTGGTTTGTGCTCAGTCAGAAGAGGCGTGGCTTATTAGCTAGAGGGGGAGTGGCTTGTGCTCAGCTAAAGGGGACATACCCCCCAACTGTACCTATTTAGCAGGTACAGTACCGGTTTTTAATGGTCTGTACCGGCTAAAAGGGCTCCTGTACCGGATTGTGGCCCAGCTGCTCCCTCCCCCTATACTCCTTTTCCAGCCCTGCAACATCTGATCACTATAGCAGATTCCTACCCTACCCTCTCCTGTGAGTGTTTAGCTCATATGATAAGGTGTAAATGAGATTTTACACCTCATCATACATGCAAATGAAAGGAGATTAATGGGACAAACCACGCCCCCAGGTGTACCGATTTTCTATTATAAAATGTTGGAGGGTATGCTATGCTGGAGGAGGTATGCCTAGTGCTCAGCTACTAGAGCAGGTGTGACCAACCTGCAGCTCTTTGTCTGGTGTGTAGCTCCTGGACAGCAGCTGTAAACCAGAGATCTCCTTCTATATGCAATACTATTTAATAGCATCGCACATAGGAAGAGAGCTCTGATTTACTGCTGATATCTAGGAGCCACAGCAGCTGCAGATCAGAGATCTCTAGGAGCCATCCCTGCACCATCTGGGCTGTCATTTAGCCTGTGGAAAACATCAATAAAAAAGAACAGGCAGCACATGGGCAGCCTCCAGGGGACCTCAGTCATTCTGCAGTGGAGTGTGGAAAACGCAGGGACTGTCTGTGCTGGACACTAAAATGGCTGCACTGGGTAAGTATATAAGTGTGTGCGTGTGCGTGTGTCTGTCTCTATGTGTCTCCACAGTTATGTGTATATGTGTGTCTCCACAGGTGTGTGTGTGTGACAATAGTTATGTGTATTTGTGTGTATGGGCCTGATCCAGAGCAACGCTCGCAAGCGAGCGTACGCTCATCGTATGCGATTTTTCGTCAAAAAATTCGCAATGCGCATGCCCAGTATGACAGGTTCCGGTCGCCCGAGCGTCATGAGCGAATAGCGGGCGTATCGTTAGCGTATTTTTCGCTCGCTGGGCGTATTTTTTTTACGATGGTCGGCTGGGCGCCCGTTTTACTACAGGGAGGCGGGGATAGCCATTTAAATTGTACAGTATGGGCGTGCTAAGCGTATTTTCGCAGCGTATTTTCTGCGAATTTTCGTACGGCCGACGGTCGTACCCAGTGTAGGGTATAGCAGCCGTAAGCAGGGACTTTACTATGGGAGTGCTAGGGGCGTGTAGGTTGATACGACGAGCGTACGTTCGCATTCGCCCGTCGTGCGAATTTTCGTAGCGCTGGATCAGGCCCCATGTGACAATAGTTATGTGTATTTGTGTGTATGTGACAACAGTTATGTGTATTTGTGTGTATGTGACAACAGTTATGTGTATTTGTATGTGTGTGACATTAGTTATGTGTATTTGTGTGTGTAACAGTAGTTTTGTGTATTTGTGTGTGTGACAGTTATGTGTGTATGTGGGAGTGTGTGTATCAGTGTCAGTCATAGTCTGTGCTTCTCTTCTGTATTGCATACTGCAGGGGAATTGACCAGATGCGACAGGAGAAGGGAATGATTCCATTTAATTCCAGTATAAGGTAGGTTCATAGTTCAATTTATGTATATAATTCATATATTGCCTCTAAGGGCTGTACTGATTGGTCACCCCTGGACTACACATTTTGTGGTCTATATAACAGTTTTAAAGTTTTAGTCTATTCTTAAAAAGTACCTCAAAGTACTTCATATTTTACTACACTAAGAAAGCAGTGATATAACAGTCCAAATTACTGTACATATGACTTCTTTCCTCACAATAAATGTAAAACAAATTAAAATGAGTCACACATGCAATTAGAGATTTAAATGGTAAATATATATTGCCTTGAATAGAGCACATCACAAAATCAGACCAAAAGACAAAATACAACAGCAAAAGAAACCATAAAAACAGTACAAATTTGTTTTCTTTTAACCTCTACAATACCATGGCTATTTTTATGCATTAGCAAAATGATCTAAACATAATTTCATGAAAAACAACCATAAAAGACAACAATATTCTGTCAGTAAGCATCACCACTTGCCATTGAAGTTAATGAAATAGCATTTTTATTGTAATATTAGTTTTGTACAAATTCCTAGGTGCAGATTATTAAGTTGTTTTTTTTTACTTTTAAAAATATATCCATGCAAACAATTGGTTGATTGTCCATAGCATGACCTAATAGCATGCTGTATGTATGTTTAGCACCACCTACAGGTCATTAGTACAATGATGATGATGATGATGAACAAGCCAACATTCCTTCAGCAATTTTGATTGGATGATTGCAAAATTACTTGCACAGCTGCTAACACATGATGCAGCATTGGTTTACATTTGCAAGTAGAACAGAGTATTCTCTGTGAGTCTCCAAGCACTGGGGACTGGTAAAAACATGTGAGTCACGCATGATGACAATAGAAATTTTAAGATAGGGTTAATATGGGCTTTTCAGAAGTCTATCTGTGTGAATGGAGTGGTTAATGGAGCACTCCTGCATGACTACAATGGGATCCTGATGCATGCTGTGTTCGGAAGTCCTTTGAACCCTTCATATTGTTGAGATTCAGAAAACTTTACAAACTGGAGTAAAACTAATTTTGGTACTTCTTTATCTTTGCGGCCCCCGCTACGTAACTTATGTATCCCCGCTATCCCTGTAAGTTATGCAATTCCCCCCCCCCCCCCCCCCCCTTCTCCTCCCGACTCTCCCCTCCGCTCATCCCCTCTTCTCCCTGTTCTCTCCTCTGGGACACGAAGGGGGGGGAGGGAGACGGACGGGGACCAGGACGGACTGTTTGGCGACGGCGGCGGGAGCCTCTGGAGGCCGGACATGACACAGCATTGGGGACATTGGGGACACGAAGGGGACGGACGGACGGGACATTGGGGACGGAGAGACACACGTGTGTGTGTGTGTCCCGGGTGGGAGCCTCTGGAGGCCGGACATGACACGGCATTGGGGACACAAAGGGGACGGACGGGGGGGAGGACATTGGGGACGGAGAGACACACATGTGGTGTGTGTGTGTCCCACACACACCACAACTGCAGCACCGGCGGAGCGTGCGTGCGCGCGCCCTCTGCTGGAGAAAAAAAAAACTACTACGTAAGTAGCGTAGCCAGCGGCCTCTGCAGCAGGGGGCCGCAAAGATAAAGAAGTACCCGAATTTTAAATAAAATGGTCTGGATCTTTGCAAAGGGAGGTGTTTTCTGATCGCTAGGATAGGAATGCGACCTCATTTGGTAATGTGGTGTATGTGCAAGGGGCTAAGTTTCAGGACAGAAATCTGAATCAGAGGATCCAGATCCTTCTTGATACAAAATTCAGCAGCGGGGCAGCCCAGAGCAGCAGATAGAAGCACTTTCGCTCTGTGAGGAGAGGAGGGGGGGGGGGGTGCAGATTGTACAATGGGGGTTTTAGGATGCTAAATTTAAAGCATAGTCAAATATTGTTTGTACAGAAAATAAATATTGAATTTAAGTCACCTTTTTCAACAAATGATTAAAGTAAATATTTTATTCTCAAATATAATGTAGATGGGTTACTTACTGATTATATCACTTTTTCCCAGGCCTTGTCTGTTTAATATATCAGATTGATAATTACCTGTACAGGCATGTTGGGGCTATGATCTTCACATTAGCGACAGTGATCCAGTGATCTTTCCTGTGTGACAGCCATACTGTACATGAGAATGTGAATTGAGATAGATGTGGCCCAATCTAGTGGTGAAGCTCTGAAGTAATATTTTTAAATATCATTTTGGAACAATATTCTTGGACTGTTTATTTAGATTATTTTTACCAAGTTAAAGACCAACAAATTGTATTTAACTGTTAATGATTTAATATTAGATTGATATGTCTAATCAATTGGCTACAGTGATTATTGAGGACTATAAATTGGTTTTTAATTGGCTGCCATCTACTACTGTATATAAACACCATTTAAGAAGCCAATAGTAGTGTGAGCCACACAGCTCAGACATGTTAGAAACTCACAGGACCGGATTCAGAGTTAGGTGCATGTGCGATGCGGAATAGCACATGCTAATTTGACTACAGGCTATTCAAGGATGCTCTTTCGTGCATCCTATAGCCCACTCTGAATAGCACATAGGGTGCTACTTCAGAGTAATATGCGGATGTGCAAAAAAACAGTCAAAGCCTTAATAGTTCCGACTGCAGGTTTTTTGTTTTTTTTAACATAGTAAAATATAAGCCCCTTCCTCCGCCTGCCCTGTCTCCGCAACCTTCGTTTAAAAAATAAAAAAATAAAGTACGGCCGACAGGGCATGCTGCCTCTAGTAGAACTACCAGCGCAAGCATGCCCATGAATAACAAGGCATGCTTGCGCTAGTAGAACTTTTATGTCCAGCATGCCCTGCCAGCCACAGGCCGCTGCGCTGTAAAAATTGCCCCCAGCATAATCCAGTAACCATAGCCTGCACAATAAACCAAAATATCAATGGTACCCCTCTGCACAAATTAACCAGTGCATCCCACCTAATCAAAATTATAACTGTACCCCGCTAAAAACAGTAACCAGTACATCCCGCATAATGAAAAATATCAACTGTACCCCACAAAATAAATAAAACAGGACATTCCACATAATCAAACATATCAACTGTACCCCACCAAAAACAGTAACCAGTACATCCCACCTAATTAAACATATCAACTGTACCACGCAAAATAAATAAAACAGAACATACCACAATAATAAAGATTGAAATATTACCAGCACTGTGATAGTGAGGCAACAACACAAATAAATAAAAAATATAGGATATACAATAATATGATTAATTTATAACAACAAATAAAATAATTATAAAAAAACAATAGTTACTAATTAAGCCTTCTTGATTAAAATAAACAATTTATTGACAAACAGCAATCAATCTGGTACCAGACAAATAAAAAACAATTAATAACCGTAAAAATACAGTCATAAAAAGTGCCAGATCAGTACAAGCACCCTGTTCCTATTGCTAAGATGGTATATAACCAGCAGCTACACTCTAATATTGCACAGTGGGGCAAGATGGGAATAACCCCTAGTATATCAGTGTGGTTAACCTAAATCTACAATAAGGGATAACGGCAGTCCATTTGAAGATCAACTTGTAGATCCAGTATATGTTGATTAGAATGATCCAAACAAAGTATTCTTAGTTGATTGGATACAATAATAGCTGGCGAAGAAAGATTGTAAATAATTGGTAGCGGAATAAAATCCCATATATATAGTTGGTAGCTGAATAAAGAATTCCATATGCGTTACACATCCAATATCAGAGAAGGTTATCCTCTTAAGTGTGTTCCTCTCATAACTTTTGAGTAGCTGGGGGAATTAGGACAATCAACAATCTCAAATAAAGAGTCTCCTAATGTACAAAGTCCCCGTATAACTGTTAATGAGCAACAGCAAAGCTCGGCATAGGCAGTGGGGGGAGGCGATGGACTAGCTCCTTATACTGTATGTATACAATGGAAAAGCAGTCAAGCTATGGGTAATTAGCCCCGACACAGAATGAGAAGCAATACTTATCCTCCCGGACAAGATAGCATCACGGTCTCTGTCCTGGTAGACTGTTCTTAAACAGTTTTGCTCTCCCCTCACTCTTTGCGTTGGTGGACGGTCCGAATCGCTGCAGCACTAGCGGGCCGGCAAGAACACTGAGATGAAATTAACTTGGCTGGAATAGTAGGTAACAGGGTCCACGAATATATTAGACTACTGACGCGTTTCATCTACACGATTTCTTCAGAGGAACTGATACTCACTTTTCTTCTGAAGAAATCGTGTAGATGAAACGCGTCAGGGAAGTGGCACCCCCCTTTTTCCATACATTAAACTCCGCCAACAATTCGACTTCCTTGTGCTTTTTGCGCATGCGCGATATTTAAAAAAAAGCAGTGCATCCATGTGATTTTCACACAGATGCGCTACTCTGAATCCGGTCCACAGTGTTCATCATCCACCGCTACATTGACCGGACCCCGATTGCTTAACATCATCAGTCCTGTCAATACAATCCTACAAGATATGCAGGTCATTTGTGACATCTCTCATCTAAAGTGCAATATATCCACCAAAGTCATGATTTTTAGGGAGGAGGGCTTTTCACTGCAAGAAATAGTAGGAGATACACAAAAAGTGTAATATTGTATATGTTTAAACACACAAATTGTTTATGACAATGGATTTTATATTACATTATACATACTGACATATATTTTTATATTTTGTCACTGGCATTTGAACAAAAACTTAATTATTTGCCATTAAGCTTAGTATGTGTATATGTGTATGTATGTATGTATGTATGTATGTACTGTATATACATTATGTATCCCTGATGACAGTTTTTAACTAAACTGAAACGTTGGAAGCAACTGGCAGTATTGAGTCATTATTTACATCAGAGTTCCACTCACACAGCATTATATATATA
>WWET01000222.1:587842-604621 GCA_011038615.1 Limnodynastes dumerilii
AAAAAAAAAGGTAAACTGGTTTTGGAAAGCTCCTTGCAGTCTTTCTTAGACTACCTGACTTATTTGCAGTTTCATGTAGTATTTCCACCCCAAGGAGCCTGTCACAATCCTCACTGATCTGAGCTGACATTCACCTCACCTGTATTAAGAACAGCTGTGCCGAGCCTGCTGCTGTCATGCCCTCATATTTTCTGGAGTGTGATCAAGCTTTGTTTTACATGCTATTACAGTACCTATAGTTTGCAGGTAGGGGGAGCCTACGCACTCTCTGTACTGCATCCAGAAGGAAACAACAACTTCAAAGTACTGTTTTGCAATGTACAAGTAAACAAAGAAAATCTGTAACCATTTTCAAAATGCATCTGCAAACTACTTTGATGAGTATCTTTTTGTAAGAGTACATTGTTTTGTTTCACAATGAAATGTGTATTGCATAAAATGTACAAGGTTTTTTTAATTATTATTATTATTATTATTATAATACTTGTTTTATGGTTTCCGACAATGATACAGTCAAAGTTGTGGTGTCAGTTGTATCATTGTTATATTAGTTGTTGTCACTGTACTGACTGAAAATACTGTAGGTTCAGTAATACTTTGCTTCTTGGCTGATTTATTGACAATATTATAACACATACCATTAAAATTCAAGTTTTATAACATATTTATGATTTCATGCAGTGTACCATAACATTTCTCTGCTGTGTTTTCTGTGTAAATATGGGCAAGAGAAAGGAATTGTTGCTTCTGTTAAAGCAGTTTACCCATACCTTCATGCCCCTATTTGCATTAGCCTATAAATTGATTTGAGCAACTACCATTTTGTGTAAGCATAATGAATTGAGCAACTTTATCAAGAACCAAATGGTGATGGCTACTACCTACCAAAAGTGGTCCAAGGAAGTGATAACAGGGTCATGTTTGCATAAGGCTCACTCATGCACATGGGAAGGGAAGACTAGAGCATCTGGCAGGGGTTGGCTGCAAATTTTAGCCTAGGGTCAAGCCCAGAACAGCGGCTCATAAGTTAATGGCTTGTCCTTAGGTTTAACAATATTTCATTGGTGATTCAGTGTACAGGAGGCTGCACAGCCATTGGTTGTTTTACGGCTGCCTTCCTGATGGTCTAGAGAGGCCACATAGTTCACGCATAAACTGAACAAATATCCGATGCAATCACGTCTTTCATGGAAAACGATTTGGTTCTACAGACAATGTCATACTGGGCATGGGGGGGCACCAGGGGAATATTGTGATTGGGACCATCACATAGTTAAAGGGTCAGAGGATAGTTGTAGAACTATCCCATGCAAATATACTTTGACATCAGCTGCACCCACAGACTGCTTCACCAAGGTAGCGTGACACGCATGTATTATACAATTATATCACAGTTATATCAGTATCCCACTGATATATGTACAACACAGACACCTTACTAGTCCACCATACAAAGATTACATATGAAATAAAAATTACATCTCAATTACTGCCATACAATACAGACTGCATCCTAGCTACTGCCATACAATACACATTTTTTTGCCCCTTTATGCTCCAGAAATCCTTGTATGCCATTCTGTGTGCCTCTTACATGTCTGCAATCTATTTCTATCCCTTGAATGTGCCCAGCCATCCATTTTTTTTCCCTTGTATGTGTCCCGATACCTATTTCTGCCCCCTGCATATGTACCTAGCCATCTGCTGGGTACATATTCTGCTCCTTGCATATTTGTCACATCTTCATTTCTGCCCCTTGTATATGTGTCCAGTTTCAATTTTTGCACCTTGTATATGTCCAGCTACCCATTTCTACCCCTTTTATGCCCCATGTTATGTCTCCACCCCCCATTTCTGCCCCTTAGTTATGTCTCCAGCCTCCATTTCTGCCCCTTGAATATCCAGCATTTATTACTGCCTGTTTGAATATACTGTACCACAAATTGCTGAAAATGTTAATGCTGGCTGTGATAGAAAGGGGTGCATTGCATATGATCTGTATGCCTACTGATGGGATGGGTAGAAATTAGACACATTTTTTTAAAATAGATTGAAGTCCAGTTTAAATGACAATTTGCTCATATTTTGTCTGGGTTTATAATGATATGATATATACTGTACTTCCATTACTTTTTTATGTTTTACTTTTTTTATGTTTTTAACTGCCCAAGCAATATATTGGTCATAATCTTCTGCATAATTACATATTTTATATTACATATTATTGTGATATATATATGTCTATTTCTGACAGATTTGAAGTTATTCCACATTTTCTGTACTGAGGTTAGTTATAATTACCACATCTGGCATATTTTAATAACTAAATGTAATGTACATATATATCTACATTAATATGTAGATATTAATGTACATATTATTCTATATTAATACATTTTAATGTAGAATAATGTTCATATTAGGCATCACATATAATATGTATAGATATGTTTTGAAGGTTAACATTACCTATTTGATGGCATTATAACTAGTTTGGTGACCTTGAAGGGGCCTTGAAATCACTTTCCAGCTCTCCATCAGTCTCTATCACCGATTAAAGCTATTTATACCTCCACCAGTGATTGTCACCATTAATCCTATTAATAATGGGTATTGGGCAAGCTGACCACCCTATTTGACTTGAATAGCATCTGTGAATACTAATATTTTTTTCTTCTCACTAGGCTGCAATCAGGACAAGTGATATCTATTCTAACTATACAAGGGATTTTTATTTGGGAACATTTACTATAACACAGCAAATTACACAATTCTGATATATAGAAAATATGCTAACAAAGTTAACTGAAAGTCAAATACAATCAAATAATGACTCTGGTTTATTTTGGTCTAGCAAGACAATTGTTTGTAGTTTAGAGAAATTAATTCTAATTCAAAAGTAGAATGCAGATGTCTTTTCTTCTCCTAGTTTATCATCAGAATGAGAAGCATTTGGCAGTGAACATGCTGAAGGCATTTGAGAGCCAGCAAGCAGGAAAATGATTTATCTTCTAATTCAACCAAGAAGCAGGAACACACCCTCCATCAATTCAATTTCAGGCTGATTATTATGCTAGAGAAATGGAAATGAAAGTGATTATTAAGACTCATTTAGAGCCATATAAAGAAACGTAAATACTCAAGGATCAACAAAGCTTAACATTGTGGCTACTATTTTATTTTATTACAATACCCAGGGCCGGTATGGGGGACTGAGTGATATACAGGGGTTGTTATATGGGGGGACTGTGTGATATAGAGGAGGTATGTGGGAAGAAGGCAGGCTGAACTGCGCCAAGGTGCCCAGAGACCCAGCACTGGCCCTGACAATACCAATGGGGTATTTAACAAAATATGGAGAGTTTCTGATATGATTTCAGGTTGTAATAGACAATGCTCCTTCTTTGTATAGTAGTTCTTGACATAATGTACAATATACAAGAGATGAACAATACTTATAAAAAAAATATGGGTGTCAAAGTGGTGGTATAAATATTTGACAAGCGGTATGGAAACACAGAAAAAAATACTAGTGAATGGAGATTATAGTTTTTCATCTGGTAACTCATTGTTAGAGTTAGGACACCATAAGCAGAAAGGCCTTGACGGTGGCTGGTGGCTTATCATATATTTGCAAATATGTGTAACGGACATTTCTTCCTTATGTTACAGATAGACGGTATAGTCTGTTACTGGTTAATGGCAGTGTTGGGGGCATTTTCTTTCCTTTGTTTCTGTTACTAACAGATAACCCCCAGCTTTTCATGCGCCTGTTTGCATTAAGAAAACATTGTAGACGTCCCACTGACAGTATAGGTTGAAGTCAGAGCTCTGAAAATAAATGAACAGTCTTTCTTATGTCTATGAGGTGACAGGGGGCTCTCAGGCCCATGACCATAATTACAGAGGGTGCAAGGGGTGCCAGGAGTGCGACTGCTACGGGTTCGAATAGGAAGGGTTCAAATTGCAGCCGCTTTTCTGCAATGTAACCAACCTGTCAGAGGCTGACAGCTTAAATAAGCCCTCAGCACTCCATGTATGAGAGCTGAACACTGTTTATAAATACACTGTGAGCAGTTCAGCACTCATACATGGAGTGCAGAGTGTCACCCTCTCACAGTTTCTATCAGGCAGTGGTCCCGCCATGAGATCCCTGTCATAACTTCTGGAAGGCACATGCACAGATGTTACCGCTAGGCTTACTGAAGCAAGAGGCTTACCAGGGTCTGGATCCTGCCCCTGTTCTTCATGGGCCGTATTCACAGATCTGTTAGATAAAGGTACGCAATTATACGCACGTACGTTGCAAACTGACACCTATGACACTCCCCTCACACGGATGGGTTTTCAGTGACTTACGCCTCCATAGGGCACCCTTATCTCTACATGTGCATTTACTAAATCCAAACCCTAACCTTAAATCCTAACCCTAACCCTAAATCCAAACCCTAAATCTAAACCCTAACCCTAACTCTTAACCCTAACTGTTAACCCTAAATCCTAACCCTGAATCCAAATCCTAAATCCTAACTCCTAATCCTAACTCCTAACTCCTAACCCTAACTCCTAACCCTAACTCCTAATCCTAACCCTAAATCCTAACCCTAAACCTAACCCTAACTCCTAACCCAAAATATCTAAACAATATTATTTCATTCTGTATAAGTGCATCGCACTTTTACCGCTGAGTGGCAGAGAAGCTGTGATCCCTCCACCATGCTGCATGCTGCGTCACGCGGGTCCCCGATACTACAAGTATGTCCCCTCAAATGGTCATTTAAATGCCTCCCCCCATCCACTACCATGTAACTATCTACCCAAGTGCGATTCACACATACATACCTAATGGACTTCTGTGCATAAATTCAACATAATAGCGTAAATAAAGTGACCACGCATGTGCAGTTACTCCAATCCTAAAAATACGCACAGAACTACGCACAAAAACGGATCTGTGACTATGGCCCCATATTACTAACTATTGTTATCCAGGCTTTTCACTTATGCAAAATGTTTGATGAAAGAGGGAAGGTATTTTCAGGGGCTTTTAATACTTGTCATTAAATGTTGGGGTTTATTTTACTCTGTTCTCAGAAGTCAGAGCCATATAATTAGAGATTAAGCTTTAACATGAATGCAAGTCATGCAAATGTGCAACAGTGACCTGCTATGTAATTGTACTTTCCCTGCACGGTGTAGAATAATGAATGTAACAAAGTGTTATTGGAACAGATGGACAGAAGAGCTGCAGAAATGTGCGAATAGAACATTTGTGAGAAAATAAGGCTGTAAGATGTGAAGTACCAGGACTCTTATCAATAGTCAAACTTTATGTCAAGGGAAATTTTAAGGGTTACAAGCATAGACCAGATGTCCTGCTTTAGCCCACATGCAGAGTGAGGTATTCCATAAGATATCAGCGAACACGAATGGGAATAAATTAAGAGACTCGTTTTATATATTCAGCAAGAGGGAATCTATGCACTACGGACTACAGGGGAATTATGTACAGTGCGTATGTAATTCCCCTGTCTAGCAGGTTGTGTGTATGTGCACAATCTTATTACGACGCCGTAAGGGCCGGCTCTTACAAGAAAGGGACTGTCCCCCCATTATGAGTATAGTATCTCTGCCGTTAAGGCAGAGATAGACATGGTAATGAGGGGACGGGGCAGGGGGAAGCCCAGCTACGATAAGGTATGCGGCCGTAATGCTGCATACGTGATTGTAAAAGTTAAGGTAGGAATCTAGACACGTAAAGGTCCAGATTTACTACCAAGAGCGGGATGGGCACTCCCCGCTGCGAGGACGGCGGTAATGATCTCGGGCACCTACAGCTCTGATTCTGGCCCATTGAGTTTAAGTGCACACTCAGTATTTCCTCAGTGAAAGGGACTTCTTAATTTCGTCTTTATCATTGTCAACAAATTTGCATATTCCTTTCTAGTACAGTACAGAGTATTTCAATCCTGTAATGGGTACAATGTTGAATTGTCTTAGATACAGTACCCTTTCTGATTAGGGTTAGGCTGCGGGTCAGGAAGGGTTAGGTTTAGGCTCCATAGAAGGGAGGGTTAGGGTTAGGGTTAGGGTTAGAGGTGAGGGTAAATGTTAGGCTTAGGGTTAGGGTTAGGGTTATGGGGATGGTTATGCTGCTTTTACATCACCACCCTGGCAATAACTCAGGTTTTTCAACCTGTGTTATTGCTGGGGCTTTAAGGTAAAAAAAATGTAATAAACCCAGGTTGGTCCCTAAAACACACCAAGGTAGACCTGGAAAAATTGAGCATCCTGGGTCTTCCCTGACATTGTGAAGGGGATGTGCGCAGCTCCCAGGGAGGGATGTGTTTACTGTTGTATATTAACAGTAAACATATCTCTCCAATCAGGTGTATTAGGTGAGACCCGAGTTTTTCATCACCACCAGGCAGAAGAAAAGCCTTTTTTTTTTCTCCTGTGTCTGAGTACCGAATCATTAAACCCGGGACCTGGACCCCTGTACCTTTCAGATCACCACCAAATACCCAGGTTTTTGCCAGGAAGGAGGATTTTTAAACTTTGACTTTTGGGAACAACAGGTTTTACTGGAGCTGATGCTTAAAAAAATGTATACAGGGATTCACTACTTCCACAAACACAGAGCTTTTGCTTCACCACTCAGATTACTTAAAAGAATGACATAACACATTGGCCATTTTTATGTTGTCTATGGTACCCCTTAAAATCTCAAAGTGCTCAGAATATAGTACAGATGTGCTACTTTATAACGGTTTCTAAGCTACCGCCATGGCGCTGGATTTGTCCCGAAAGCATGCTAATATGCTTTCACGCCATGCTGTCAGTAACTCTGAAAAGCTGCAATTCCAATAGTAACAGCTAGGTGGCGAAAAATGATTGAAGTATAATTTGGTGTAAACACTTTGTAAACCCTTACTATAGTCCTACTGAATCTCTTGTGTGATATGTCAGGAAAATGCACTCAAAGAAGAGGACTGCTGGAAAACTACACAGCGATCAGGGTACAGGTAATTGCCAGGAAAATATTTCATATTGTAGTTATAATGGACCAGATGTAAAGATTGTAATTTAAAGGAAAATGTGGAAAGTTACAGTACACTTGGAAATATCCATGCTGAATTTGAGGTAGTCATATGTAATTCTTTGCATGCAGAGATAATACTTTGTTTTTGCTTAGTGTACACAGATACTGATCAGCTTTACTTTCCCTGCAAATCAACATGGTGTTGCCCAGGTGTACATTTCCACCTGTTTCCTAGCTTACTCTAGCTTACTTTACAGCAAACTCTAAAGCTTACACTGTTCTCTTCCCCCCACCGTATATTTTGTTCAGTGATTAAGTGGCAAAAAACAAAATATGAATGTGTATTTGCAGCAGATATTCACTCATATGGAACAGTACTGAAAATGTAAGCACTCTCTGAGTACAAACACCCTGCTGGCCCTCTGATTTTCATTAAAATAGGTCAGGTCTGTTTTTCTAAATGTTCTTGTCATTGTCTGCAATGCTTTGAAAGAATTTGATCTAATTTGTATTGCTGAATTTGATTACTGAAACACTAAGATAAATAGTTGCATTTATCCTATAAAGATAAACAGGCAGCAGGGTCCTAGCTTTATTAAAAGATTACTCACACAATTTGCATTAACGTTTACAGCACCGAGAGTAATGTTGCTATTGTACAGGGCAGAATTATGAACTGTTGCAGAGGCAAATGTACAGATTTTGTAATCCTAAACTTAGGTACTCGCCCTGTACTTCTACATACAGGCCCTGATTCATACCTAGAAAACTGCAGCTTCTTAGGTGCATATTTTTTTTAATCTACGTAGCAGATTCACTACATGCGTTCTTTAATTTCCACACGTAGCTCATGGTTGCCGACTTTTGGCAGCTTCCCTCCGGGAGATCCCGGAGAGAAGCTAGCAACGCATGCAGGGGGTGGGGCTTAATGACGCGAGTTATGCAAATCGTGTCATTAGGCTCCACCTCCTGGCTCATACTGACCCGTTTTTACTTTAAATAGGGGTCCAGACGGGGCTATATGCGTCATCAAGTCCCTTCCTGTGCCTAGCAACACTAGTATACTAGGCAGGGGGGCAGGACTTGAGGCCGTGGTTTCAGTGAAACCACGGGCCTCAAGTCACTTGCGGGAGATTTGCTGGCTCTTTCGGGATACCGGGAGTACTGCCCGAATTTCGGGAGTCTCCCGGACATTCCGGGAGAGTCGGCAACCCTGACATAGCTTTTTAAGTAAGAAAAGGCGTGCAGTTGCAGCCTCCATAAGAAAATAATTAAAGTGGGTGGGGGGAGTAATTCAAATAAGACAGACAGGGCGCGGTTACTAAACTCCACGCGTCTCTTCTAAAGTGGGAAAATACGCACAGGAAGATAAGTTGCCTCTGGCACTCTTAAGTGCTTTAAGGCACTTAAAAATGGAGGCATGTCATGGGTGTTTAATGACTCCTTACAGATAATTGAGAATTTATACCTTCTTAACTCTTTCAATTAAATCTGTGGCCAGAACCCATCTCTGTGTAAGTAGAATACTGCATCATATGTAAGGGCTTAGTCAATTTAAACAGATATTCCCACCTACCATGTGTACCTAGTAGTGTGGGCCTGCCTCCTTGCAGAGAATGGACTCTGTACGGAGCAAAGAAACAGATGGCTGCATTCTGTCTGGTGTTCCTTTGTACTGCGTAAGTGCGGTGCATCTTTTCCGATTATTTTCATCCATATGTAACCAATTATTGGAACACTATATGGGATATTTAATTATGGTGGATGTGAGTTTGAACACTGCACATCACCAAGTTTCATAGAAGTGCCAGGAGAAAGACATTGGGAAACGACTGTATGGACCGGATTCAGAGAACCGTTTTTGCGGGAACTTCCGTGCGTATTTTTATGATCTGATGAACTGCGCATGCGTAGTGACTAAATTGACACTATCTACGTTGATTTTACGCACGGAAGTCCATCAGGAACGGACTTGTGAATCGCACGTGAGACAATAGGTACGGAGAAGCGTGATTGCAATCCATCCGGAGTCAGATACGTGAAAGTGGGTGGGGGGAGGCATTTAAATGACTGAGGGCGCGGTTAGATAGATACGCGTGTACGGAAGTATTATATGCACGGAAATGCCCATGTAAAGATAAGGGTGGACGAGGCACTCGGAAGTCAAGGACAACCCGTCCGTGTGAGGGGAGTGTCATGGGCGTTGCATTGCGACGTCCGTGCTTATAATTGTAAACTTTTCGTTGATGCATTTCTGAACACGGTCCTATGTCTTTAAAAAAAATAATGATAAAATTAAAAACTACTACGCATCATTATTCATAATGGGGTAAACTAAACGGTTAAAAAATATACCATATGTTTTACCATTATCAATAATAATGTAATTGTATGTAGGTTCCACTCAATTATAATACCATTAATGAGCAACAGTAAATGTATTCAGTTTTAGAATGTAAACACATAAAATGCCATTATTAATGATCTGTAGTAGTTTTATCCAATGTAAAAAAGTACATACAGTAGTTTCCCATCATTAAAAATGGCAAACAGTAGTTTTACCTATTATTAAAATTATCCTTGGGAGAAACGAGTATTTTTAATACTGTATAAAACTACTGTGGGTCATTTATTTATAAATGGCAAAACAATTTCCCCTGATATTAATAACCCATAGTTAAATTTATAAATATGTGTGTGTGTGTGTGTGTGTGTGTGTGTGTGTGTATAAGGGCATCTGGGGGAATGTAGCTGAAGGTTCAGGTGGCACTGTTGAGGCATTGATACGGCTGCCAGGGACGGTTAGGGTTAAGGCTCAAAAAGGGGAAGGTTAGGGTTAGGGCTGAAGGGGAAGGTTACAGTTAAAGGATTAGGCTGTGACAAAACAGAGGGTTAAGCTTAGTGGAGGGTTAAGGTTAGGGTCAAGATAAAAGGCTTACCTGTCGGTGGAGAAATCTTTGCAACTCCAGGTGTCGCAGCTCCACGATTGCCGGCAATCTTCATTCAACTGCCTCAAGATGATCTGTCAGAAAACAGATAATTGTACTGGCAAATCACAACCGTATATTATATTATATATTGTTTGTGTATTTAGGATGTGGTTCGCCACTTAGAATGGCTTCTTTGAGACAAACCAGACAGTAAAGCGGCGACAGGGATGTCAAAGCAAAATGTCTTCCTAAAGAAACCATCATGACAGCGGCTGGAGGAATTACGAAAAATGGCAACAGAGTCAGGTAAGTTAACCATCCCCTTACTCTAACAATTACAATTACCCTAACCTTCACCTTTTAGCAGCCTTACCTTAACCTTCCCTGTCCTGCAACACCTCTGTATCCCACGGCTTTCCCTTCTAACTGTTAAACTTTCACCCTCCCTGCCTAACCCTAAGCTACCCTCTATTAGGAATGGGTAATTGTTGAAATAGGGCCATTCATCAATTACCCATTACCAGTAGGAAATTATTTGCACTAATATTATTTCAGATACTGTTACAACAGTGTGACAATCTATCTGGTAAACCTCTCTTTAATATAATGAGAATGGTGTAATTATTTACTGTTCTGTTTAGAAATATGAATTTATAGGTTGCAATTATTAGCAGCGTAGCAAAGTATCATCAGTGATATGATGCATGGATGTTAAGCCACAATAATGAGTGGAAAAAAACACTTAAATAAAGTTGTTGGCTTATTAAATACAACAGGAACAATTTGTTTCTGTGTAATTATAACAGGCTTCATAACCAAGACAGAATAGTAAAACATGCAGGATACAGTGTATCATCATCCCCAACATTTGAGAATTGTAAAGAGGGACACATTTTTGGTAGAGGGAGTGTGTTTTGTACCGCCCAGTGACTGGGGAAAGTGGGTGTGCCTAGGCATAATTTAGCCATCCATACATCTGCCCCTTATTATTAGGCCTGCCATCCATATGTCTGCCCCTGATTATATTTCCAAACATCTATATGTCCAGCCTCCATATGTCTGCCCCTTTTAATATTTGTCGAACCTCCATATGTCTGCCCTTTATTAAATGTCCATTCATTCATCCATATGTCTGTCCCTTTATTGTATGTCCAGCCTCCATATGTCTGCCCCCTGTTTATTTGTCCAGCCTCCATGTCTGCCTCTTTTATTATTTATTCAGCCTCCATATGTCTGCCTTCTTATTATAGGTCCAGCCTCCATATGTCTACCCCTTTATTATTTGTCCAGCCTCCATATGTCTACCCCTTTATTATTTGTCCAGCCTCCATATATCTGCCCCTTTATTATATTTCCAGCTTCCATATGTCTGTCCCTTATTATATGTCCAGCCTCCATATGTCTGCTCCTGTTTATATGTCCTTCCTCCATATATCTTTTATTATTTGTCCAGCCTCCATATATCTGCCCCCTTATTATATTTCCAGCCTCCAAACGTTTGCTCCTTATTAAATGTCCAGCCATCCATATGCCTGTCCCTTTATTATTTATCCAGCCTCTATATGTCTTCCCCCTGTTAATATGTTCAGTCATCCATATCCCTGACCCCTGATAATTGTATAGCCTCCATATGTTTGCCCCTTATTATTTGTCCAGCCTCCATATGTCTGACCCTTATTATTTGTCCAGCCTCCATATGTCTCCCCTTATTAAATATCCAGCCTCCATATGTCTGTACCTTAATATTTATTGTCTTACCTTTGATGTCTTCTCCCTTCCTCCATGTCACTTTCTCTCAGTCTCTCCCACGCTGTCTCTACCGGTGGTCATGTGGTGCGGCAGTGCTGGTTATACAGGACTCCTATGGGAGTTCTGAAGTAAATGCTTAATACATGCTTTTTATGTGTAAATATCACAATATTTTCCTTGCATATTATGTTTGTTCAGTTTTTGTTGTATCACTTGACATTCTCTTAGTTCTTTGCACTTCCTGGTGTTCACTCTCTGCTGCACACATTATATTACAGGTGTGGCTCATTCCCTTGCTGGAACTCACTTATCAGCTGCTCTGTTTAAACCCCTCACTGACATAGCTTCCCTGTCAGAGCAATAGGTATCCTTGCTTGCTGATTTTGTGTCCTTGTGTCCTCTCGTTTGTTCAGGCTCCCGTTTTTTTAGGTCATGTCTCCAGTCCTCACTTCCAGGTTTCCTGCTCTCTGTTCCTGCACTCCTGTGTCAGTGATTACTTTCTTCATCGTCCTGCTGTTCACTATAGCAGCCAGTCTTAGTAGCCACTCCAACTCTATCCATCTGCAATTCTGCAAGCCTAGTGTTCACCACACCCACCATCAAGGGCTCTGGTGAACACCAGGCTTGCTATTAAATTCTGCTCTTCTTGTCTGGTGTGGTCCATTTATGGATTGATGTTGAGTCCGGTGCATGACATTATGTTTTTACGGAAGTCACATGCTGTGAAATGTCAACTACCTCAGCAAAATACAAATTACAATTCTCTTTATATAGCTTTATATTATTTAAAAAGAAAACTACTTTAATTTACTAGCTTTGAATTATACACATTATGGTGTATTTATAAGCATTCTTAAGTGGAACATTAGTAAATATTTTTAGTAAATTGTCAATTGTATCAATTATGTGTAAAATATGAATAGAAATTACACAGCATGTCTTAACTGAGGACATGCATGTAACAATATCACAGATTTAGATATACACTTTGGTGAGGTCATACTTAAATATGTATTTTAAACCTTGCAGTTATGCTCTTGGAAGTCTACAGTGTAATATAATTTTGAACAAATGTGCTAGCTTTAGCCATCTCAAGTAATATACCAAAAAATGTCATTTATATGGATCTGAACATATTTTTACAATCAAGAACTCTGCTGTAAATATACATAATTATATTCATTAATAATAACATTGATTGAGAGGCACTTTATTATTCTTATTATATTAGTAGTAGTAGTAGTAGTAGTAGTAGTAGTAGAAGTAATAGAATAGTAGTAGTAGTAATAATAATAATAATAATCATGGCCCGGATTCACACTTAACTTTTTGATAAGTAGGTACGAATTTGCAATTGCATGCACCTAAATTTGCTGGAAACTCCCAGGACACACCCACATTCTTTGTCTTCTTAAATGAGATAAGAGTGCCATAGACAACCTTTACTTCAGGCCCTGATCCAGAGCTGCGCTTCTGTCATTTTTTTTAGACGGAAGCGCAGCCTAAATGTCCACTGCGCGTGCCCAGATCGGGAGCACGCACAGAAAGATGGGTGCAAAAGTACCCATCCGACTGTGTTTGCATCCGACCGGGATGCACCTGTGGAATAATATTTAAATTAGAAAAGGGTCGCTTTTATCATTTAAATACTGCTTCCACTGCGGTCCGCTGGCTGCTTAACAAGCCTTATGCTTACACATCTCTTGAGATAGTGTAAGTGTAGACGCAGCTCACCGGAGCTGAAAAAAAAGTAAGTTAGTAACAAAAAAAAAAAGGAGTTTTAGTAAAACATTAACCCCTTCCCCGACTGCCCCGCCGCCGCAACCTATGTAAATAAATAAATAAAGTACGGCCCGACAGGGCATACTGCCGCAATTAATGAATGACAAGGCATGCTTGCGCTAGTAGTAGAGGGTATAAGTATACCCCAATAACAGTAGAACTGTCATTAGTGCTGGAATGTCCTGAGTGCAGGACATAGTTTGCGTCGTCTCTGGATCAGGATCAGGTCCCGCATGTGTATTTTCCCTCTTAAGTGGGTAAATGACGCACAGACTTTGTAAACCATGCCCTGTCATGCCCTTAAATGTGTTCCTCATCCACTTTACTTCGAATCCAGCACTAGCATGCCCCTCTTTTCAATAAGTTTTGGAGATACACATGGTGGGAGAGGGGGCATAAAAGACAAAGGGAAGACATAAAAAACAGTGGAGTTTGGAGAGTAAATGGTAAACTTCATATTAATTAAAATATTAATTAAAATGAACATAGTTTAGCAACAAAGGGGGGAGAAATGAAAAAAAAATAAGAATTGTGAATAAAGAGAGAAATTAAGTCTAAAAATATAAAATAAAAAGTGTGTATATATAGCATGTACAGCCCATATCATTAATAATATAATCATTATTAGTTAAACCAAGGGTCAGACAGGGACAAATCATTACACTTAATGCAATCCCAATTGTGTGTTGTTTTTTTAAAAAAAAAACATGAATTGAGTGTTAGTCACATAAACAAGATTTTATTGTATTTAGCCCAAGGCCAGATCATCCACCACTATCATTTTGGTCACACGGTGTATATACCTAGACTGTCTATGATTATAAAGCATATTCTTGTGTGCCTGATCTTTAAAAAAAGATACTGAAATGTCGTCAGATTATACAACTCTGCATGAACCCCAAAGTGCACCACATTAAAAATATACAGATTTGTAAGAAAAAAAATATTAACATTTTATAAACACTATGCAAACTAGAACAAAGGGTGTCTCATCCCATACAGTAGATTTATTTTCAGAAGCATTATCTTGTGTTTGTTTCCACGTCTTCAACGTGAGTTCAATCCTCTACCCAAGAGAGTGTACTGTGACAGATTAATTATTTTTAATTCTTTTAATTAAACTAAAGGGAGCCAGCAACAAGTCATACACAAGTGATCAGTTAATTAATTTGGATGTGCTTTGTTATTGTCATCATTACTTTCTTGCAGATGGGTGCTACTGCTAGTCTATTGTGTACTCTGATCCAAAATCTCTGAGAAGTTTCCATCCATTTGTTTTTTTTGTTGTTGTTTTTTTTTTTCATTTGTAAATCTCCAGTATCACACAAGCAAGGCACTGACATTTGCATTAAATAGTGATCAAACATTGCAGATGCATTGATGTTGCACACCATTATAGTGATGTGGAAATCTGGGTGATGCATAGTTTAGTGCCAGGAGGAATGTAATAGATTCTAAAATGGCCTTGTGTAAGCACCATCGCGTAAGGTAGTGCTGTTTGCTTGTTTTGGGCAATCAACTGTTACATGCTGCAGCATTCCTTCTTGCTAGGGATCCTAGCTGATTACCTCCCAGCTGGGATGCCCTGGTCTCTGGTGAAGACCAGGCCCCAGTTAGACTCCACACACTGGGAAGCAGGATAGTAGTATTGTAACATTATGACTGGCCAGTATACTAAGAGGCCAGATTTATAACAAACAAGGCAGTGGACTTCTATGAACCAGTCCTCTATTAGCTCAGTCCCGCCTGGGACAAGTATGATCATGGATGGTGCCATCCAATCATGGAGTAGGAATCCAAGCCATTAAGGAATCAAGAGCTCTATCTATATATTCATATTAGTTTGTGCTACATGTGTCAGGATTACAGAGAATTAACACTGAGATGCCCACCAGGGTATAACATTACTTACTCTGGTGGGCAGCTCAGTTTTAATTTTCAGTGATCCTGACACATGTAGCACAAACAAATATTAATATATAGAGCCCTTGATTCCTTAATGGCCTTGATTCCTACTCCATGATTGGATGGTACCATCCATGATGCTTTTCCATATTGTTGAAGTTATGGTACCGGTACCCTGCTTCCCAAGGCAGGACCCCTGATGGTGGGGATAGTCTGGACTGCCATTCACTGCAACATCTGTGTTTCTAGTTTTACATTTCTGCCCTGACTAGATGACACAGTTGCTTATATCAATGTGCAGTGTAGTAACAATGGGGTCTATTTACAAAGATCATTTTCATGCGATAATGCCCATTTTCATGGGACAATAGGCATTATCACATTGAAATTAAGTTTTTCTTATGGAAAATAGCAGTTTCCATGGCGATCCATGTCCATATCAGTTCTCTCCGCCGACCTGTTCTTTGCGGGCCAGAGCTTTGTTTTATTTATTAACCCTCGGAGTGGAGTTATACACTCTGTTCTGAGTGCTCAGGCTGGCTTTAGTGATACCAATTCAGTGATATCCATACATAACCCCCTGTTATTAGGTGAAAGAAAAGGGGCTATATATGGGAAAAAGTCCAGAATGAGAGTCACTGTGCATGTGTAGGACATCATTCAAGCTTTGATTGAATGAAAGGTCCTGCGATAACCTTGCAGATCATCATGGAACCTCATTGGAGGGGTAAGTATTAATAAATTATGTGAACGAAGCAGCCAGGCTCACTCCGAGGAGAAGCGAGCCTGGATCAGCAAGGTTCATAAAAAAATAAAAGAATAAGTAAATACACCCCATTGTCTCTCTTGTCTGCATGCACCAGATGCAATACACATGAGATCTAGTGAGGTTTTCTGTTTGCATCCACACCATCAGAATCTCTTGCCCAAAGAGAACATATTGAGCATTGTTAATATGCATGGCTTATTTAATTAGGTTAAGCAGATTCAATTGCCTGCATTTTTCTCCTTGTAATTGTCAACATGTAGTTTACATTCAAGGGACATTAGCTTCTTGAAACAAGTAGGTGGCAGTGAAATGTAGCTCGATAAGTAGGTAATAAACATATTTGCTCAGCTAAATCAATACTGTAATGCTTGATTGTACTTTGAGGAAGTGATCTCTTGGGATGGAAAGATAAACAATTCTTGTCTAGCAAAGCAAAATGTTTAATAATATTATCAGAGACCCATTACTTAGCATTTAGCCATGTGGATCAGTGAGAAAATATACATATTAGACAAGAATTTATAGCTGAGAAAATATTTAAATGATATGATAAGCTCAATGTAAGGAAGTCTGGAAGTTATAAAAATCCTTGAGTGAGGAAG
>WWET01000222.1:614267-635565 GCA_011038615.1 Limnodynastes dumerilii
AGATATATATATATATATATATGAGCATAGAAGGCTGTGACAGGCTAACCGCAAGTATAACAAATCTCATTAGTATAACTGCACAGTTTATTTAATACTTTTAGTGTTGGTCTTAGAATGGTCATTATGACTTCCCCCGGTCTAATCACAGTCAAGTTCTAAGGGCCTCATTTACTAAAGTTGTTTTTGGGCAAAATGTCCAAAATACCAGGACTTTAGCGGCGATTATGCCATCGGCACATTCACTAAAGGTAAAGTCCAGGGATTTTGGACTTTTGCAAAATCGACACAACAAACATCGTTCAAACATTGCATTCCCAATTTTTACAATGGAAGACATAGCAATCACAGGATTTACTAAAGGCATTTTGACACAATCGCCATAAGTTCGCCATGAAATCGCCATTTACAAAAGCGCCATCTAGTATAGGCGCTTTTTAAACAAATCAATGCCAATTATGCATGCTGATGTCTGGAAACTGTAAAAGTCAGTCCAAAATTACAAGCACATGAGTGTTTTTGATTGTGAATGATGGAGGGTACAAATTTTTCTGATGCTGAATGCTGGTGCGTCATCTCGCGGAAATTTATGATTATGAGCAAACACGGGACACTTTACACTTAAAAAAAAATAAAAAATATCCCATTGAACATATAGAAGCCATGGGACTTGTTGCAGAAAGATCACTACACTTTTTAAAACTCAAAATCGATGAACATCGACGGTGATTCTAAAGTGACAAGCAAAATCACGAAATAATAAATACAGCGTTTAATTTTGAAAAATCGATGAAAAAGCACTGCGATGTCTATCTATAGTAAAGCGCAGCCCAAAATCGACTTTAGTAAACGGAGCCCTAAAAATCTAAACAAAGACAAAGGACCATATTTACTAAGCTGCGGGTTTGGAAAAGTGGAGATGTTGCCTATAGCAACCAATCAGATTCTAGCTTTCCCTTTCTTATTACATACTAGAAAATGCCAGCTAGAATCTGATTAGTTGCTATGAGCAACAGGTCTACTTTTCTTTTCCTATAGCTTAGTAAATCTGTCCCAAAAAGTAAATTGTGGAAAAGAAGAAAAAGATGAAGTGGAAGCCAATCCATTCCATCATCCAACATTCCAAATTAATAATATATCTTTTCTTAATGTGGAAGTAGAAGAGACACTAAAAGATAACAAGGAGAACTAAAAGAAAGAAAGAGATGGTTCAGACTGGTGATTCAGATTCTGACCCCTCTTCGGAGGAGGAGGATAAAGTTAGGTTACTGTACTTCAGGAGTCTGACTCTTATGGTATGTAGGATTTGCATGATGTAGGTTTTTATAGGCCAAATCCTTGCTAGGAGAAAAAGTCAGCAATATGGGTTTCTAGATGGAATCGTCGACTGGTCCACAGGGCTCAATTCAAGTTCCTGATTTGCCTCTGAGACTAACTACCGCCCCGAGGGTTGTTAATGACCGTCCTAGATGGTCTTTATTGTCCTCAAGATGTCGAAGTTGCTTTCTTATCTAGACAGCCTGTTGTTAACCACATATCTTATTTTATCCTGATATCCTTCCCTGAAAATTATTTTTCTAAAAGCGCAAAGAATTATTTTTTATTGTCTCCAATTTAACACCAGAGCTCAACAGTATTATTTCTCTGTTAAGATAAACACCCAAGTATCTCATGGCTAGACAAGAGGTGACATATCTCTGCTGCATTCGGCATTGAGAAATTAGACTATCTGGATCCGACGTACTAATTTATGTCCTTTTTCCCTCTTGTAGCTTCAAATCCCTTTTAAGTTTGATCATCTGGTTGTCTGTAAAAGTTTCCTAATCTTTTATCTGGGGCTTGACTTGGTCACATAATAACATGGGTTAGTCTTTCCTTCCTTGAGAATGGATCCTGATGACCCACATACTTAAATCAGGGAAAATTTACAAGATCATAGGATTCTGGTGGGATGCTTCTAGTTGGACCATGTGACAGCAGTAGTCTACCCAATCAATTATATATATTATCTATAATCTGATTGGTTGCTATGGGCAACATCTCCACTTTTCCAACCCCCACAGCTTAGTAAATCTGGCCATTGGTGTTTACAATTTATTATGTAAGATCTGTAAATGAACCCAAATAAAATCAACAGCAATAACATATCTTAACTGAAGTTCCTATAATTTTTTTTCACCTGATTTACTTTATTCTCTCATACACTTTAGAGACTTTTGAGATTTTATACATCAGCCTTTTCAAACAACTACTATTTTTTCTTCTTCTTTTTTCTTTCATAATTTACCAAGAATTCTTCCAGTGCAGAAATGGAAACTATAAACCTACTTACCTGAACATGCATACCATTTAGTGATAATAACATTTTGTAGTTTCGGCTAAACTGCGAAGATTGGCATTGATAAGATATGTAAAATAAATAAATATTATTAGTATTTTAAAGTTATTCTTGTTCTACCATTTTAGTTAAATATAACTTTTTTTAACCTTGATCCAGTACTTTTGGACTCTAAGCAGAGGTTTTTAGGTGCGTATATTTTGTAAATGACCTACCACACATGTATAGTAGGTCATTTTCGCAATCTATGTACAGAGTATTTTAAGAGTGTTTAGATAGAAGTAGGAGGGGGGAGGGATTTAGATTAGCTGGGGAAAGCGGGGTGAGGCAGGGAGAGGCAATGTCCATGCGGTGTTTCCTTTTTACGCTGGCTGTAGTGTTTCTCATTGAAGCTGAGCATAACAGTGAATATATACACTGTCACTGAAGAACAGCTTAAGCCTGGCATAGTTGTAAATATATAATTTTCCAGGCAATGCTATAGTATAGGGCTGCATCAGGTGCAAACCTTTTATTTATTTTTTATTTTTTTACTGTATTTCATCTCCATTAAAATAGTGCTTGTAATATCATACAACATTTCTGCTTTTAAAATGAACGTAATTTGGTATCAAAGTTATTGTAATAACTGATGGCTGCCACAAGAGGGCACTGTGTTGCTTTCTGCAGCATTAAATAATAATTGTATCAAAGTTAGCAAAAGATTAGATATGCATACAGTATATAAAAGTTCAACAATTTAATGTAGAATTTAAGTAATAGGATATTTTTCAGAAATTCCCTTTTCATATTAGAATTCCACAGCGCATAGTAAAATTGACCATCATCTGTTAGGCTTCACATTATACTTGTTATATAATGTTAATTTTAATGAAACAACACATGAAATAATATCCAGCCCCTCCACCATGTCGCTCACTGCTCTTATGTGCTTTGCATTTTTTCTGTTTCAGTCTTTGGTTTTAATTTTACATATGCAGGAAAATTGCTAAGATTTTCACTTTGTATTCCAAATGAGATTTAAGGGGAAACTTTTTATTTGTTAAACTGAAATGCTGAATATCATTAGTATATTCCCTTATTTTTCTTTGCCCTTCTATATATACTTCTATGTGCAGAAGATCTCTATTATAACTCCCATGGCAAGACAAAAATAACTTTAACATGAATAGACCAATCTAGAAGATTACCTAATGTACTAGTGTTTATAAAGCATCTCAAACACTGAATGGCTTTCATAACATCTTCCAGTGACTGTCTCTCCTGCATGTTCACACTGTATTGTCCTCTGACATGTTAGGGCCATAGCTAGAAGGTTTGAAGTTGTGAAACTTCTGGTTTCAGCTCCTCCATGTTTTTAATAGAAATAAATAATGTAAAAACACTGACACAGAATATTTTATTGCATTAAAATAAATATAAATTGTTTTAAATAGAAAGTTAAACAATCTGGGTCTGATCCAGACTGAAATGCAAAAAAACAAGGAATACTGCATTTGGAAAAAACCCCATGTAACTGATGGGTAGTCTAAGGGCCTCATTTACTAAGGTCGGTCTTGTTGCAGCGATAATGAATCACCAGCCATCGCCATAATTTTCCTGCAATTTTTTTTTTTTAATCGCCGGATTTACTAAGTGGTGTTTTTGGCTGGCGATTTATTATTGTCAGTGATGTGTGTCAATTTTTTCCAGGCTAAATAACCACGATTTTCTGCTTATAATCACAGTGATTTAGTTGTAAAAATTGCCACACACACTAGCCCTGTGTTAAAAAAATTATAATTTTTTTTAAATAAAAAAATGAATCTATATTAAAAAATTTATAGCAAAGCATGCAAATAACCCTTAGCATGCAGTCACATGTAGTACTATTCACTTCTATATGGGCAGCTATGCTGGCATTCACTTCTATGGCGGCATCTATGCTGGCATTCACTTCTATGGGGGCAGCTATGATGGTATTCACTTCTATGGGGGCAGCTATGCTGGCATTCACTTCTATTGGGGTAGCATTTTATTTTATTTTATTGAAAGGGGGCAACTACTATTGTGGATATTGAACTGGGGCAACTACTTTATGTTATAACTGAATGGAACAATGTATTATTTCATTATTTGTACATGGGCATGTAGTGTTTACTTTTTTATAGGGGGCATGTAATGTTGTGTTATTTATTGTCAAAATCGAACAGGATCACGGGACTTGGGTGGCGATTATGCAATCGCAGCGTTCACTAAAGGCAAAGTCCCGGGACTTTCACCTTTGAAAAAATCGCCATGGCAAACATCGCAATGGTGATTTTTTCTGTCAGACATAGCAATCGCCAGATTTACTAAGCGTCGCTTAGTAAAATCTCGGGCTACTTGCTATTAAAAAGAGCCATTTAAAAGAGCCTGGGGTGAGTGTCGCTTTTCAGAAAAGCGACACTCACTTTGCCATCAAAACAGTTTTTGCATGTGATACAGGAGCCAAAAAAGTGTGACTTTGGATCCAGAGAAAAGTGACAGCAGTTTGTGGACAGTCACATTTGTTTATGTATACTGGAAATATTGAATATGAATCTTGTGAGTATTCTCTGGTGAAAGTATTCTATGACAAAGCAAATTAAAATATATACGAATATATCTGTAAACAGAATGCAATTGAGATGTTACGTTTCTTATATTAACTTTTACAGATTTAACATAAAGCTATGCAGAATGTGAGTTCTTTGTGCAAATGCAAAGAATTTTCCCTGCATATAAAAGAATTAAAATGTATTTAGCATCCCTCACAAATTTAACATGGTTTTGCTCCGGTCTACACTTGCAACTGTTTGGCTCTTGCTCTCAAACACTGGATCAGCTCCTTCACCCGATTTACCCAGGTTGCAAGCACAAAGTGTACACAACTTTCCAAATCTTTAGATGTGTTTGCAAGGTTAAAAGATGCTGCAATGGTCTCATTTAGCTGTGCAGTCAACTCTAAACTCTTAAAATTGATTTTCTAAATTAATTTAAGAATATTAGTCCCTTTATTCCATGGTTTATGTACAAATAAGTAGCTGATAGTCTTGTGCTTTTACTTATTAAAGTATTTCACAATCTTATACATAATATAATACAACAACAACACATATTGGTGTGCTATAGCCAGCATGGAACTTTACATATGTTTATTTATCTTACATATGTTTATTAGCACATGCCATGCCCAACACAGCAATGCAATACTCCATAGCTTTGCAGCATGCACTTATTTATATGCTATGCTGAAGATGCATTTTAAACAAATAGATTATTTATTTATTGATTGATTGATTGGATTGAGTGATGTGTTAATAGACAACTATGAATCTATTTTATCATGCACATAGGACATAGCTGTAACCTTGATAAACGCAATGTGTTGTGCTCTACAGTTATACTCTGCTTTAGAAAGTGTTATTATGCAATCATTACTGAAATCACCTTATACATTCTGGCAAATATATTGCTAAACATAATCCACTGTAATATCTATCCATACGGTGGGTTATATCATATATCAAGCAAGATGACTTTGTCCTTTCAAACTACAGTAAGCAGGATTTGCAGATCTATTAACGGCTTCCATATTATTCATATACAGGGACCTAAAAGAATTAAAATCAGGTTGCAGTATACAACTCTCTGGCCAATCAGGCCCCGTTATTGGGCAGTGTGTATGCTGGACAGGATGTGGTTGCTGGTCCAAAGGGGCCGTATTTTGAATATGATACAGCCACCAGCTGATCATTGTTCAAAATAGGCTCAAAATAGAAATTTGCTACTGCTTGGAAATGGAAAGCTATTTTCCTGTTCCCAATAGCGAGAGGCTGCGGTGGTTGCGCCGGGTGTATTTGGGTTAGGCTATTGGCGGGTAAAGGGTTAGGGATAGGGCTTAAGGGGAAGGTTAGGGTTTGGCTGCAGGGCATGGAGTGTTAAGGTTAGGCTGCAGGGCATGGGAGGTTAGGCTGCAAGGTATGGACGGTTAGGGTTAGGCTGCAGCGCATGGAGCGTTAGGGCTTAAGAAGTGGAAGGTTAGGGTTAGGCTAAGGGAAAGGGAGGGTTAGGTTTAGGAAAGGATTAAGGATAGGGTTAGGTAAGATTACTTACCATTCAGCAGATGAGTCTTCACTACTCCAGGGACCAGATTTACTAAGCCAAGCGAAAAGAAAAGTGGAGATTTTGCCCTTAGCAACCAATCAGATTCTAACTGTCATTTTCTAGCATTTAAAAGGAAAGTGTGAGCTAAAATCTGATTGGTTGCTGTGGGCAACAACTCTTTTCCTTTTCCACAGCTAAATAAATCTGGCCGCAGGAGTCACATCACCGTTATTTTATAAAATGCAGACTGCCAGCAATTGCTGCCAGTCTGCATTCAGCTGCAGTTCGATGGTCTTTCAAAATAAAGATCATCATACCGGTGAAACAAACTCTTCTGGACCAATTTATACGCACGTTGAGAAAACAGTTCAGAACGGTACTCGCCCAATGGCATCAGGATGGCACCAGGCAGTCAGCTGCACAGCCTGATTCTCTTTACAATTTCCCCAACTATGGGACAATATTGTTTGGAGCCGCAAAAATTGTAAGTGTGAAACCAACTTTAGTCTGATTTTGATTCCCAGTACCATTTACTTGAATTTATTGCACCCTAGCAGTAGGTAGATTGCCTCATTGCAAACACGGTGTGTATCAGAAATCAGAAGTCTTTCTTGCTGATAATACTGTAAGGTGTCAGTAAGGTGATGGCTTGCTTTTTCCAGCAAAACATGACAGCCAGGTGCAAATCAGCATAGCCACTGCCGCTCCACTCCCTGTGCAGTAATAGGCCCAGCCCAACTTGCAGGTTCCTAAGAGAACATAAGAGAAAATAAATGTGTCACTTTCTTGTAGTGAACATGAGCTTGGAAGATAACAGGGACAGACTGTGACACTGTGAGGAGTAGGTCAGCCTAGTTTTATGTACTTGTCGCTTTCTTAATTACTGCTTATATCCTGAAGACATTGTTGGTGTTATCTACAAAAAGATGGTATTATCACTGCTTGTATTCCTTATACAGCTACAGCACAAGGTCACCTGTCCTGTTATGTGCTGCCAAGTGCTAGAGGATATTAGAAGAACCAAATGAGAACTATACAGCTAGGACGTTTGTTCTCAGTGTTCAGCGTGGTAAAGGTTTAATATGACTGTGGTTTTCAATGGTAATTACCCTTCATTTAGTGAATTACCATTCCTAATATTATTACATTTATTCACTTATTCGCATAATTCTACAGAATTTTCTAGGAAAAAAAGCTAAAAACAGCAGAAGAACTCATTAATTAATTAAATTGATGAGATAGGGGTCTATTTACCAAGACCGTTTTCATGTGATAATAATAATAATAATAGATAATAGATAATGTGATAATTACATTTTATTTTTAAGATTAAAAAATAAATAAATACATTTATAATATTAATAATTGAAAAGAAAAAAACACACCTGTCCGGAAGATGCGTCCAACTCTGATGATTTCCAAGTCCCGATATGAATACTATGCGCATGCGCAGTGTTTCACATGTTGGGACTTGAAATTTTCCTGCAATGGAGTCTCAGAGCATGTGTACTTTGTATGAAAAGTCCTGCGATGACCTCGCAGATCATCGCGGGACCTCGCAGGGGGTAAGTATTAGTAAATTATATGAACAAAGCTGCCAGGCTCACTTGCAAGGAGAAGATCAGCAATATTCATTTAAAAACAACATTGGGCCAGATCCAGAACAACACTTGTGAGCGAATCTACGTGTGGCGGAGACATAAAATCGCCTATTGGTAAGTACTGCGCATGCGCACCATAGAAAATACGTTCAGTAACGTAGCATAATTGTGAACGTATGGGCGATCCACATATGTGTCGCGTAAATACTTACGTGTGGGCGTGCCAATTTTACGTGAGTCCAAATTACGTCTGAAATACGTTAAGTAGGCGGGGGTTTGTATTTAAAGTGTACAGTATGGGCGTGCTTAGCTGCGTAAATACGTGTTGCCCATACGTACGTGTGCGGATCACTGCGGTTACATTAGCAAAAGTTAAGGTAGGGTTTGAAAAGCGTATCTTCACAAAATACGTACATTCAAGGGGTGTGCCTAGGGGAGTGTATAGAACTTACGTACACGAAAATACGCTACGCGAGTAAACGTACGGCAAACGTAGTTCTGGATCTACCCCATTGTACGTAAATAGATTCCATAGTATTTGTCTGGTGGGATTATTATTTATTTATCAGAGCTTATTTCTGTTAAATGGCAATGAGAATGTTATGCCTGAGGATTCTGATGTCAGGTGGCTAAAGTCGTGTGTAATCTGTTGGAAGCACTATGTTGATATATCTTAAGGTGACCTTTGTACATACCCTCCAACATTTTTAATGAAAAAACAGTACACCCAGTGTGGGCGTATCCGTGAAGGGGGTGTGGCTTGTCCTGTGAAGGGGGCATGGCTTTCCTTCGCTCTCATTGCCTGTATGATAAGCTAAGAACTCACAGGAGAGTTCCATGTCACTTTAGCAGAGCTGTGCGAGTCTGAGTATAGGTGGCAGGTGAGTATAGGTGGCAGGGAATTGCCAGGCAAGAACCCAGGTACAGACCATTAAAAAATGCTTTATATTATCGCTACTTTTTTATGGTTTGGTGAAACTATAGTTTGATTCTATTGCTTAAAGCTGTGTAGGGGTTTTCTGTTTCCCCCTTTATTCCCAAAGATTTCATTAAGGCCTGCATTGACATTCCAAAAACTACAGGTATGCTTAAAAAGCTCTATGATGAGTATTTCCACCCATGAGGCTGTAATTTTTGTATTCCCCATCCTACATGCAGTAAGGTTCATGCAGCCGATTAGTCCCACAATCTGACTGTTCACTCAGTTTACTTGTGCAACCCCTTTGTGTGCTTATTGGTCAGAATCATTCCTCCTGCATTGTAATTGGCTTAAATTGTTTAATAGAAAATGCAGTTTGTAGGTTGTTGTTTATTGCAGTTGTCATCAAACATGAACTACAAGACCCAGAAGGTAACCTGGCTCTCAAAATCTGGGACTGGCACTTTGGCATATCTATAATGGGTACAGGGCGTCACTCAGAACAGAGGGCCCTGTGGCACACACTTTGCACCCATTATGTCTCTCTTTTTTTTTCCATTTCCTGGGGGGGGCTGAGGGTGCCGCATGTGGGGGGGAGGCTCAGGGGTGCTGCAGGGGGGCTTAAGCAATGGGGGGCATGTACAGATCCTGCACAAGGGCCCTCTCACTTCTTAAAACGTCCCTGAACTGGCACACTATATAAAGTATATTAAGGGTCTGAGGTGGCACACTAAAATGTATAAGGGATTAGGTAAGACACTATATACTGTATACTGTATATAGTGCGCCATTCCCAGATTCATAATATGCTCTACATTATAAGCATGTGGAAATTCTGCATTTGCCACTGACTGTTCTTGCTGATGGCAAAGCTATTATTTTATTCTATACTATTCTACATGCTATGCTATGTTGACTTCATTAATCTATACAGCAGAATCCATCATACTCATCACAGGGCCCTTCCTTCTAATAAAACAGCTTTTTTTTTCTCAAACTTACTTGAAGTCTGGAAGAGTTAATGTGCAAAAATGTTTTACAACCAACGTTGCAGCAGTGTCATAGCCAAGAATGGTCTGAGCCTGGAATTACAATAGTACGTCAGCCCTAGGGGAACCATTGACAAGGTCCAGCGTGTTCCAGACTCCTTAGTAATTATGTAGATGAAGTCTAATGTCTTACAGGGGACAGGAATAAAGAACACGGGTGGTAAACAGCACAATTAATTTTTAATGTTGTGTAATAGTCTTCTGCTTCACCTAAGCTTTTCTATTTTGATACTTGCATGTATTACTGTATTTATAATGCTTCTTCTGCATACAAAACAACTGCTTTGCTCATTTAGGGACATATTTAATAATGCTTCTGAAGAGGAAAAATTGAGATGTCCATAGCAACAAATCAGATTATAGCCCAGGCTAGAAAATTAAAATAAACCACAGTCTCTTTTTTTACTTTTATTCCCTTTTTTTGCAGATTTTGGACCTATTATATATTAAAATGATTTGAAAATAGCACAATGCGGTTGATTACTACAAAGTTGCAAGTAATAAAGGTCATAGCCAGCATTGGAGATTCAACTGCTTTGAGGGCCAAGGAACTGTATGAATGTTTAGTGGGGGGGTACGTTTGTCCTGCTTAAAAGTTATTCTGATTTATTTATTTATTAATTACTTATTTTATTTGTTTATTTACTTTTTTTGGGGGGCGGGGGGCATGGACTTTACAGGGTTTGTACTGGGAAGTGTACTGTCCCTGGGGACTGCTTTACCTGTTTGGTCAGGATGTGCCCTCTGGGTACATATGGACATCGTTGCCAAAAAAAAACAAGTTTAACAAGTATAAAGGAAAATGAATTAATTTAATGAAACTGAAATGTGAACTGGGCCTATCACATTTATTTCCTGGTATTAGGCAATGCACTCAGGAATGTATAACGTAACACCAGTCAGGAATTGGTAAAGCTTTCCTAACAACCCCTGCTCAGGAATCAGCATACACCTATGTATGGGGTATTTAATAAAAGTACGTTCCCTTCTAGACACTGGCCAATGGTTTATGTACAGTGAATCAGTTAATAACACTTCCACACAATAAAACTGTCTTGTGTATCTAGTATTGTGTAAAAGGAAAGTCTATTGTATTGATTTTAGTCCCTCTCGGGTATATTGAGTTTTACGCTGATGTACAGTGAGTGCCTCTCTCACACTCTCTCACTCTCTTTCACAGGCAAAGATCAACGATTGTGAGTCACTTGTTACCTAATTGGAACTGACTGGATGTATTGCCGCATGCCTGCTGGATTTCAGGACTGTTCCACCCCAGTGGGTACAATGCACATCCTGAGCTAATGAGGAGTCCTGCAGAGAATTATACAAAGACAAAAAAGTGTAGCATTAGCCACCTGCAATCTGTAATATTCATTACAAACAATTACACCATTACATCAATGTGCAATACCCCTCTACCATTTATTTTTACTACTTACATAAACAATGTAACAAACATATTCAAGCTTTAGAAGCATGATCTATGCATATATCAGAAAGTAGCTGGAATTTATGCAGTGCTACACTAACTTAGTACTGTAAAGCAGTACAACAAATAAATAAGCCCTGGAGCTGTCAGGTGAAGGCTTGATATAGGGATACAGTCACCGCCTCGAAAATGCTGTTTCTGAAATAGAGACAGCCGGAAGCAAATTTTTATCTGTCTTTATTTCAAAAATAGCACTAATCAAAAATGTTATTAATGAATGGGTAAGTATGCTGATCGTCATTCTTATCCATTCATTCAAACGGAAACTGTCCGTCTTAGACCTATCGCACCACTGCAGACCCACCGGACTGCACAGGTGAGAAATGTAGAGTAAAAAAAAAAAGTGGTTATACCCTTCACCTTCTTTAAAAAAAAAAAAAAACACAGCCCACATAAATATTGTAAATAAATTGTCACATGAACCCCCCCAAAAAATAGAGAAATAAAAACAATGCTATATCCCTGTCCCCTTCATTAAAAAAAAACAAAAAAACTGTGCCCATATAATTAAACTTATAAAAAATGCCACATGTGCCCACATAATAAAATAAATAAACAATGCCACAAGTGCTAACATAGTACAATAAATAAACAATGCCACATGTGCCCACATAATACAATAAATAAACAATGCCACATGTGCCCACATAATAAAATAAATAAACAATGCCACCTGTACCCACATAATAAAATAAATAAACAATGCCACAAGTGCCCCTCTAAAATTAAAACATATAATAAATGCCCATAAGATGGCCCAACAAAAAATAAAAACATACTTACCTGATCTGATGGGGGTCCAGTCTTGTAAGCTTTTAATCCAGGGGGTGGCCTTGGCAAAAAAAAAAAACAATACAGACGATGTTAACTATGTCCTGCACGCAGGACATCCCGGCGCTAATGACAGTTCTACTGTCATTGGGGTGTACTTATACCCTCTGCCAGCTTTGGAAATACTGATTTCCATCGTAATATTTGGAAATATTCCCATGCTGACAGAGGGTATAAGTACACCCCAATGACAGTAGAACTGTCATTAGCGCCGGGACAGGGATCTAGCATTGTTTTTATTTCTTTAGATTTTTGGGGGGCACATATGACAATTTTTTTACAATTTTTATGTGTGTTTGCTGTGTGTGTGCTGTGTTTTTTTTTTCTTTAAAGAAGGTGACCGGTATAGGCACTCTTTTTTTACTTTACATTTTTGGGGGGCACGTGGACGTTTTCATAGTATTTTTGGAGAGGGCACTGTATGTTTTTTTTTAAAGAAATGGGCATGTGTAGTGATTTTGGTGCAGGGCATGCTGCTGATAGTAGTACTACAAGCGCAAGCATGCCTTGTCATTCATGTGCATGCTTGCGCTTGTAGTTCTACTAGCTCCAGTATGCCCTGTCGGCCTGTACTGTATTTATTTATTTTTTTTAACATAGGATGCGGTGGGACATGCGGGGGGAAGGGTTTTTTTTTAGATAGGTTGCGACGGCGGCCAGGCGGGGAAGGGGTTAATTTTAAAACAACACAAAGAACTCCCAGCGCTAATGGTGGAAAAAAAAACAGACTGCAAAATAATAAAACCATATATAAATACTATTAAATTAAATTAAACAAAAATACAAAAAATAAAAAGATTAATCAACTCAAGCCTTCTTAAAAATACGAGAGGGAGAGGGAGAGAGAGAGAGATTTTTTTAAAAAAAAGTTTTATTCTATTTTACCAACATTTAACATGTATTACTAATCACATAGTACATGACATTTTTTAGGCCTTGCTTTTAGAGGTGCGTAAAATTGGGCACAGAAAAAAATCTAAACTAATTTGGCAATATTAACGAACATACATGTACTGTTTTTTAACCATGGTGGCATTGGCGTATCTATAATGGGTGCAGGGTGTGCAGTGCACACTGGCCCCTCAGAACAGGGGGCCCTGTGGCATGCATCCTGCACCCTGGGTTGGCAGGGGAAGGGGGGCCATTCATCATCTATTTCTTCCCTCTAATATCTTCAGGAGGGAAGAAATAGATGCCAAATTAGTCCCCCTTCCCCTGAGGTGGAACTGTCCCGATTTGCGGGTTGAAAAGGGGGCGTGGCTTACAGCGTCATTACGCCCCGCCCCCTTTTCGGCCCGCGAATCTGGGCAGTCCTGTCTCAGGTAAGGGGGGGGGGCACATGTGCAAATCCTGCACACGGGCCCCCTCACTTCTTAAAACGCCCCTGCATGGTGGTGTGTCCATGCTGCATCCGCAAAAATTTCACAGAAAAATACAAAAAAGAGACCAATTACAGGCGCTCAGTGAATCTAAATAGCCACTTATATAATGATTTTCCCCCCAAATGCAGCTGGTAAAGGGGTAGTGACTCCCTAATACAAAAAAGTATAACAACACAAAGAACTCCCAGCGCTAATGGTGGAAAAAAAACAGACTGCAAAATAATAAAACCATATATAAATACTATTAAATGAAATTAAACAAAAATACAAAAAATAAAAAGATTAATCAACTCAAGCCTTCTTAAAAACAACAGATTTATTGTATAGTCTGGTATATTTGACTAGACAAATACCAGACAAGAAATGTAAATAATTAAAATAAATAAAAATAAAAAACAGACATAAAGAAAATATTTTTACATAAAAACACTCTAACCAATACTAAGGCAATAACACATTCATTAATCAAAATAGGGTGGAAAAAGATGTATATTGAGGGTTCTCAAATCCTTGAAATAGCTTATGTCTATGGAATGAGGTAGAGAATTTATGAATAATAGCTCCAAATCCCAAAAAAGGGACGACAATGAGGACGTATCCACCACAATTAATGGATTCCTTAATTGGAGATCGAAAGATAGGGAAGAACAGTCCCGTTATCCAAATAAATTTTAAAACAGACAGGGGAGCTGCCCCTACGCTTACACCATCCCTTAGATGGTGGAAGCGTAAGGCTTGTTACGCATCCACCGGACTGGTGTGCATGGAGTATTTAAATGAGAAAAGCGGATGCGATACTCTGAATCCGGTCCTTTACTAAGCTGCAGGTTTGGGAAAGTGGAGATGTTGCCTATAGCAACCAATCAGATTCTAGCTGACATTCTCTAGTATGTAATAGGAAAGTGAGAGCTAGAATCTGATTGGTTGCCCTGGGCAACATCTCCATTTTCCCAAACCCGCAGCTTAGTAAATCTGGCCCTTGGAGTTAGGCTGCAATAAAGGGAGGGTGAGGATTAGGGTAATGGAAGGGGAGGGTAAGGGTAAGGATTAGGATAAGGGTTGGGGTTACATTAATACCATGGTTGCCTGCTTTTGCAAATGAATATCAGGGAGATTGTAAGAGCACTATCAAGGTGCTGCACCAAAGGGGTGTGTCCTATAGTGCCAAAGAGGTGTGTCCTGTGAATAGCTCCACCCATAGGTGTATCTAGCACTGCCAGGAAAACGATTTTACAATAAAAATGTCAGTATTTATTGATTATTAAATTGTCAGTGAATACTTTCATTACTATCTTTATAGAAAAGCTAAAAGTGACGCTGCAGCTGATTAACAAGATTCTTTCATTACATCTTGGCCTCCATGAAATTGGTCATCTCCATAGACCTCAATGGATGAAATTAGAATCAGGGAGATTACCAAACACTTCAGGGAGTCAGGGAGATCACCCAATCTTCAGGGAGTCTCCCTGATATTCAGGGAGAGTTGGCAACTATGACTAATAATACTCACCATTCACTGCTGCATCTTTGTTCTCCGGTGGATTGATTGCTTCTCTTCGGTGTAAAAAGGGCCATTCTCAGCGGTGATCCAGACCCCTATATATACTACAGAGGGCAAGTCTCCAGTCAGCCCATGGAGCTGATCCAAAACTCCACTTCCATGTATTTTTTAGGTGTAGGCAGGATTTTGTTCTCTGCATGTGGAGCAACAACAGAAATCCAAAATCAAGGCTACATCTGTGTGCTCTGCACTAGTGGAATGGAGTGCTCCATGATATTTAAATTACAACGTGGTCAATTTAGTGCTGATGGGAGCCCTTTTATTAAAAACACAGCCCTACACATGCAGAAACACGCAACTCTGAATAGTATGGAGAAAGGGCAGACATGTCACCCCTGCAGTCAGAGCTGTATGGGCAGAGGCAGTGACTTGTACGGCCGCAGTCTCTGGTTTCCTATGTATTCAAATGGGTTTTTTAAAACGTTTGAATTTGCAACCTTTAAAACATTATTAAAATACTTTTTTAATTGGTTACATCAATGCTAGAGAATAGTAGTGCTATTCTGCTGCTATACTAGCATAAAAAATGATAATAATAAAGCAAAAGGTATTTTATTTCATGGACATATTTTATTAATAAAGTTTGCTAATATGTGGATCACTAATTTTTTTTTTTTAAAGTGGTAATTTTCCCATGGAAAATGACCTGCGCCTATTACTAAAGCTGGCCATACACTAGTACGAGTATCGGTCCCAGCAGGGAGTGAGCCGATAAAAAGGATGATTTCCCACTAGAGAAATGTCCCATTATCGGCACCATACACCTCCTCTGCGGGGACCGATAATCCTAGCAGAAGAGGGGAGGGGGGCAGTGCTCTATGTTGCTGCTGCTTTATATCTATGTACAAAAATGACATCGTACCCTGAGATGGTGTAAGCATTTCATGGAAGCTCAGGCTTTACCCCTTTTAACTTTTAGATATTGTGGGAATCGCTGTTCCACTATTGCAGAGCAGACAGATGTTGACACAGGCCAATGAGCAGCACTGTGGCCATCTTCCTGTGTGTGCTCCTGTACTGGGAATGCGCAGTGCATTACAACCGCGCGTCTACATGAAAAACACGTGAAAACGTCTCAATGTGCAAACAGTTGTAGGTTACTGCCCAGTAGCTGATAAATAATAGACTGTATTTGTTGCTATGGCAACTTTTCCATTTTATGAGTTTTACTAAATCTACCCTATACTGTATATCTTAATTGCATACATGATGCAGGCCTTATATAATGACTGTATTACTTTTTAGAGTAATTAAACCATTCAGACAACATATAATAAAAGCCATTAACCTGTAATTTGGTATCATTATTAGCCACGCCTGAATCATCTGAGCAGGTAGAAAACACTACTCACTGTGAGCAGCTTTGATCATACTACAAGGGACTTTTAAGTGGTGTTTTTTTAAGCAACCTTTGAATATTTGTAATCATAGTTTGAAACATCATAATATATTGATGTCTATAGAAAAACATTAGTGTCCTGTGATTGACTGGATGATGTTTTAAAGAGTCATTTATTTATCATAGGTTGGTATCCTACACTCATTTACGCATAATTAATATTACAACTCGGGCATCAGAAAATTTAAGGTTAGAGGGGAAAATATTTAATGTATTTTTAATGCAACTAAATCACTAAATGTAACCCACTCATTTCCTATGCCTTACATTTCACATGATTGTGCCACGCAGTAAAGCCCTCCTTCCCCCATTCACATGATTATGCCATGCACTGATGCCCTCCTTCCCCCCCATTCACATGATTATGCCACGCACTGATGCCCTCCTTCCCCCATTCACATGATTGTGCCACACAGTAATGCCTTCCTTCCCCCCATTCACATGATTGTGCCACGCAGTAATGTCCTCCTTCCCCCATTCACATGATTATGCCACGCAGTAATGCCCTCCTTCCCCCCATTCACATGATTGTGCCATGCAGTGATGCCCTCCTTCCCCCCATTCACATGATTGTGCCACGCAGTGATGCCCTCCTTCCCCCCATTCACATGATTGTGCCACTCAGTAATGCCCTCCTTCCCCCATTCACATGATTGTGCCACTCAGTAATGCCCTCCTTTCCCCCATTCACATGATTGTGCCATGCAGTAATGCCCTCCTTCCCCCCATTCACATGATTGTGCCACTCAGTAATGCCCTCCTTCCCCCCATTCACATGATTGTGCCACACAGTAATACCCTCCTTACCCCATTCACATGATTGTGCCACGCAGTAATGCCCTCCTTCCCCCCATTCACATGATTGTGCCATGCAGTAATGCCCTCCTCCCCCCCATTCACATGATTGTGCCACGCAGTAATGCCCTCCTTTCCCCAATTCACAAAATTATGCCACACAGTAATGCCCTCCTTTCCCCCATTCACATAATTGTGCCACTCAGTAATGCCCTCCTTTTCCCCATTCACATGACTATGCCACACATTAATTCCCTCCTTCTCCCCATTCACATAGAACTTTATGAATGCATCATAAGAAAATTTAAACTACTGCAAAAAATGGCAAAAATGGTGTGACAAAAAATTGTGAATATAAAAACTGTTGTTTCTGATACCCGAATACAGAAGGAATACTCAGTAAAGCGATTTGGGATAGTTCATTAAAGCTTGTTTGGTGTGCAACAGATTTTAAATTCACTTTTCTTCTACTCCAGTGTTTTCATATATAACTTGTTTATGTGTCTGCACATAGTCTAGTTTGTAACATAGGGCAGGATCTAAAACCAATAACGATAGGAGACTTACGTAAGCTACGTACATAAGTCTACTCTCAGTCTGTATGGTAAGTGCGTAATGGGTGTAGGTCCCCGTAGCAAACGGCCCTATTTATAAAGGCTTTAAGACCGCATATACGCAATCTACGTTGCAACAAGAAACGTAGATGACGATAGAAAATTACTGCGCATGCGCAGTAGCACAAATCGGAAAACTCCGGGCATATAAGGAAGCTCTGAATCCAGCCCAGAAAGGGGATAAAGTGACATTGTCGGGCCCCCAATGTGCTATGATGATGTCCTACTATGCCAAGTCTTATGTATATCTATCCAGTTTCAGCACTGGATTTAATCCAACATCAAACAATACTACAGTGATACTAACAACACTATAAAGTCATCTGATTCATTTTATTTGTTTACTTTAGATGACAAGCTGGCCTCTTCCATGTTTTCATTATCATGGTATTCTGTTTCTTTAGGCAGCCATCTTTGTATGCTTTGTTTTTTTTTGTCATAAAATTGCAATTATTGTACCTGTAACTATATTGATAATAATAGTATACATTACAGAAAGTTTTAATATTTGTACAAAGTTATATAAACTTCAAAAATACTATAATGACATATAATAATGCAGACACTACAGAAAAGTCTTACCTCCAATAAACTGCATCGAACCTTGAAACCGTCCAGTCATTCTAGTGATTAGGTCACCAATGCAACAGCCTAGAACTGCGGCCAGAGATACCATCAGAAGCAAAGAACAGCCAATTCCAGTCACCAGGGTACAGATCTGCCAGGATAGGCTGGGGATGGCACTGAAGCTGGCATATCTTCCACACTCTTCTACCATCACCAAGTTCTGTTCCTGCGTTTGAGCAGGGTAGGTACATCTGCGGAACGTGCTGAACGAAACTGGTTTCCCCATTTGGGTTCCAAACAGCCAGTAAGGCATGAAGAAACTGGTGCAGCTGGTAGCTGCCGAGAGGAATGATAAGAGTGCCCAGAAGGCACCAACTAAAGTCAAACTGCTTGCCATAAGTCACAGCTTTCTTGCTGATACTTATCACGGGTTTACATTTAAAGTGCATAAAACCCAATCTTGTATTGTAAGTGAATTTGGTCTGCAATTGTTTCCTCCTAATTGCAGCAAAATCTTTTGCTCTGATCTAGGTTTCTGTTTTTCCTTCTTCCTTTTGTCAAGTCATAACAGATATCCATGTCTGCCAAGACATCATCCTGGGTTTAATTGTCTTCATCCTCCACTGGTTGGCAGTTCTGCAGTTTCAAAGCACCAGTTAGCATCACTTCTCTTCAGCACTGTCCTATAAACCTTTATTGTAACCACTAAATACGTCTTCCTGTTGAGGGGCAATATAAGGACACTGGGTTAAATGACTGTGTAGCAACACTAAACAGAATTAGTTGCAGTGGCTATAAATTTAGTCCATCTGATAAGCTTTATATTTGCAATTTCCTTACCATAACACAGCTAGTAAAAATGATAACCATCTCCTGCAAATTCTTATTTATTTTTTCAATGGTAAGGAAACAATTTTTTAAAATAAAATAAACTCCATAACACAACCCAATTTAAACTCCTGCCACTAATATGGTCAGACTGATCTAGAGATTGGCCCAGATCTTGGGCTATGGATTTTTTTCCTGGATAATTTGCCACGATTTTGTGTATAAATACACAGTGAATTTCCATTTTTAATAAAAAAAATAGCTTTTAAAAATGTATAGCGCAGCATGCTAAGAACCCTTAGCATGCAGGCATCAATAGTACTAGAAAACTCTAGGGGCACACAATGGTTTTAGGAATCAGAGGTTTAAGGAAACATATATACAGAGGGGAGAGGTCAGAAAATATATACTTCTGAAGGGAGTATACATTCAATATTGAAAATGGAGGGGACAGGTCATTAAATCTTAAATAGAGGGGGTTTATTGTTTTTTACTAGGATTAGCACATTGTGGTGGCGACAGCATGCCATTAACCCTTGGTATGCTGCCGTTTAGAGTACTGTAAGGCACAGCATGGCCTGAAACACATGGCCATGCTATCCCTTCTAGTGCTATTTACGCCTGCATGCTAAGGGTTCTTAGCATACTGCGCTATGTTTTTTAGATTGAAAAACACATGTAAAAGATTTTTACATGTGTTTTGCTTCCAAAGTGTGTGGCGCTTTCTATTATAGCGACAAACACAGCAGATGCTTCTAAATGGCATTCATACACAGCAACTCGTCCAAGATTTTACTAAGCTTAGTAAATCTGGCGATTGCTATGTCTGTCATAATCGCTACAGAAATCGTGGGTTCTATGGCGATTATGCACAAATCGCCTATAGTAAATCTGGCCCATAATATTGCCTGTTCTGTCCATGGTCTCCATGCATGACTCAACTGGATGGAAAGCAAAATTATTGATTTCATGCCTGCAATGTGGGTAGCTAAATACATAGCCAATAGATTTGATAGATTAGATAGACTTTTTTAAGTAATCAAAATTGCCTTTTAGAAATCTATATAATATATATTAGTTTTTCGTTTTCATTGTATAGTATCAGTTATTAAATGTGTTTTATAATCATTCTAAAAATAGATATTTTTTATTTGTGCAGTGTGCAAACATGATACAAGTAAAAAAAATGTGTTTGTCTACGATCGGTAATCTTAACCTAATAAATACTACCTGCTCACTATTATTTGTAATGGAAAGTCCTTGCTTTGTAATGTAACTGTATGTTTCAGTCATTCCCTTATGAATATATTATACTGACTACAGAGATCTTCAACTACAAGGATTATCTTTTTTTAAATACACAATATTTAAATGAGCTTTATCTTAAACTCAGCAGAGCACACAAAGCAGCACATTTGTGTATTGGCAAATCATTGGAACCAACAAGGCAGGTCTGGGAATTGTCCTGAAACTCTACACCACACCTGTTTAGGGCTTATATCATTTTCATGCTAGGTGTGGTAACAGCACAGTACAATAACATACACCGACACGTCGATACACCCGTACCTGTTCTTCCTACAACTGTGACACTGTGACTTGTAAAAAAAAAAACATTGAGCCTTTGTCTGGCTATAGAACATCATATAGGAGTGGATCCACACTTCCGCAAAAGGGGTGATTTCCGCCAAATTCCCAGTACTGATCTGGGTACTCTTTGAAGACAGTTATATATATATATATATATATATATATATATATATGTTTACGTATGTATATATATATATATATATATATATATGTGTGTGTGTGTGTGTG
>WWET01000222.1:635658-673766 GCA_011038615.1 Limnodynastes dumerilii
ACTGATCTGTGTGCTCTTTGAAGACAGATATATATATATATATATATATATATATATATATATATATATAATTACTATTATTATTACTAATATTATTATTATTATTATTATTATAATAAAAAAAAAAAGATTAAGGTCCAGGGTCCTGATTCAGACTCCTGGGCTAAACCATGTTGATTGCAGGGAAGTCAACATGGTTTTGCCCAGGAGTAACTTTCCTAACTTAATTTCAAGCTCCTCCTTAAGTCTGAACCAGATCCCAGATCCGTAAAAGGGGTGTTTTCCTGTGGCTAGGATTGTAAAATCTCTGCATATTGTCTCACATTCGCACACAGTTCCAATGCGGGTCTGTCAGTTCTTTCCTGTTCACTCTGTCTTCATTTGTTCTCTTCTGTCCGGATCTCCCGCCCAGTCTTCCCCACTTTGTCCTGTCTACTCCTTACACTTTCTCTGTTTTACTTTGTCCTATGACCTCCGCTATTGTTGTTTGAGCAACTTTTTCTGGAGCTGCAATGTTTGTAGGTAAGTAATTAGTGTGTTAGGACTGTCTTCAGATTTCCTTATTCATTACGTATATTAACCTCCACTGCAGAGGCTATCGTATGGATATTGAGATTCACAAGTCCACATGTAGGAAAGCAGGTCACTCCTCCTGCTCTCCTATGTGCGGATTGCGTATCCTCACATTGAGACCCTACCTTAAGTATCCCACACGGAAACCCTTCCGTGTGGGATACTGCATCGTACATAACTGCTACCGGTGGGAGTCCCTGCATAGAATGCAGCTATCGCGAAATAGGGACAGTTAAGAGTTCCACTGTCCCTATTTCGAATAGCCATCTGTTTTAGAAATATTTTTTCAGAATCGCTTAGTATGCCAATTGGCATACTCACCCATTCAATTTTGGAAACGCCACCACTGCCGCAGGAGCCGACGCTTCACAGGACCACTGGAAAGGTGTGTAACCTGAGGGGAATGGTGGCTTAGGGTCAGACTGTTGGGAAGAAAGGGTTAGGGTCAGGCTGCAGAGAAGTGAGGGTTAGGGTCAGGCTTTGGGGAAGGAAGGGTTAGGCTCCGGGGAAGGGAGGGTTAGGGTTAGGCTCCTGGGAAGGGAGGGTTAGGGTTTGGGTAATAGAAGGGGAGGGTCAGAATTAGTGGTAGGGTTGGGGTTAGTTTTAACACTCACCTTTCGGAGCACCGTGTTCGGTGCTCCAGGGATCAATTGCTATGCCTCATCGAGGTATAAGCAATCGATATCCCAGCCAGTTTGCAACTGGCTGGGAGATAACGGTCCTATCAAAATAGTGCCCCTCTTACCGGGAACCCACACCCATCTGCTACACATGGTGGGCACTGGTCGGTTGCACTTTGTTGCGGATATAATGGTACTGTGCATGTGGATTCTGTCAATTAAAAACCCTTGCAGATAGAGCAATATCAATCAGTTAAATCTGTCAGACATTTTTTGCCATCAGGCTAATTGACAACTAATGAACCATTGTCACGGCATATCACACCAATGCATAGACACAAGATTATGTTCTACCACTGACATAAATTTATATATTTAACATATGTTACCACATTGTCTACATACCAATTATTACATAAAGCAATGGAGATATATTTGCACATCGCTTTAGGTGCAGTTTGTACATTAAACTAATAGATACATGCTTTTATATAAAATCTATATATTAAGTCCAACTATAAAATCTAAATATAAAGTGTGAAAATACAACATTGTATCACAAACTCAGTACTTATCACACACAACTCTGGGATCTCACTAAACTTCTTTTAACATTACAGTGATTGCATTATAATAACATCCTAGACCACTTATCTTTTCCTTACACTAACAACACCACTGTGAATCCTAAGCACATTCAACTATTAAAATAGGATTTCATTAAATGAGAAAAAATTACGGAATAGTTCAGCCGTATGTAAATCCCATTCAAATCCATTCCTTAATTTTTATTTTAACCCAATAATCTTCTTCTGTAAAGGATGGTGTAGATCGGTAGCCTTATTATATGACAATATTATGTTAAAGCAAAGAATAGACACTCTTAATATTATGTCTCTAATTAAACTGTAATTTAGAAGGTAAAGCAAACGTCTAATTAGTCAATTTCTAAAGCAGTCATTTAGTCATTCTTAAAATTGGCACTATACTATAACTAACACCTAAATATTTAACACAGAAAACAAATTCTTCTAAAACATTTTAGCATATTATATAGCACATTATACTTCTGGTGATAAACATTTCAAAGAAAGAGAAAATAAAGAATCTCCTGAGGAATATTCTTACCACACAGTGCATAATATTCAGTAGTTTCCTGTACATGTGTCAGTATCTTTGTGTGATGTTTTCCAGTGCATACTCTTCACCTTGTGCAGAGAGGTGGAGTTTCTAATGGACAGAATCCAATAAACTACAAGAAAGATGAATCTATAAGGTGCGTCTGACAGCATTTAGCATTTACCCTAGGGCATTGCCTTCCTCACTATGAAACGAGGAGCTGGGAATAGAGAAGGAGAATGTATTATTATAAACACTGGACGGTCCTATAAAAGCTTTATAGCATGGGCTAATAAACAATATATTTTCTTACAACCTATAATTGGTTTTTTTTTAATAGTATCATTTGCTATTTATTATATTTCTGTCAGTTTTGTATTTTGTCTTATCTATAGAATTCTGGTATAGCCAGTGTTTTGTGTGGATACTCAGGGCACTCAGTACCATCACCTTTTCAGCAGTCTGGTTATGTGATTACATGGTACAATGCTTCTTTATCATATGCCACTAATGTCTTTCATAAGAAGGACTAAAAGAAAAATAGTGAAACATACGTGTATAAGAACATAGAGTGTGATGACAGGTAATTGCTACGTGGTCCGTCCAGTCTGCCTAGTTTTGTCCAATTCTCCCCAATGTTTAAATTGTTTAATTGTGTTCTCCTCTACCACCTCAGATGGGAGACTATTCAATGTATTCCCTTCCCTTTCAGGGAAATAATGGGGTAGATCCAGAGCTCCGCTTGCATTACGTTTACTCGCGTAGCGTATTTACGTGTGCGTACCTTCTATACACTCCCCTTGGCGCACCCCTTGAATGTACGTATTTTGTCCGAGATCCACTTTCCAAACCCTACCTTAACTTTTGCCCACGTAACCGATGTCATCCGCTCATGTATGTACCTGAATACAACACTTGATATATTTGAAAGTGACTATCCTATTCCCCTCCCTCCCCCCCAACCACCTCTCCTTTCTCTTCTCCAAACTATGGACCGTATTCACACCTTAGAGGCTTCGGCTTCTTAGGTGCTTAGATTTCCGAAATGACCTACTACGCATGCGTCATTTACGCAATCTACCAGTTAGGTGTGTAGATTGCCCCTGTGCAGTCTTTAAAGACCGCACAGAGTAGTTTGGTTAGAAAGAGTCAGCCTAATGCCACCTCGGGGAGTGTTTAGTTAGAAGTGGGTGGGGAGAGAGAGAGATTTAGATTAGCCGGGGTCGGGGAGGGCAGAGTGGAGGTGAGGAGAGGCAATGTCTGTGCATAGTTTCCTTTTTAAGAAGGAAACCATGCACGTTAAGATAAGGTGGCACTATGGCACTCCTAATTGCCATAAGATACCTAAAAACGGGGGCATGTTAGGAGCAGGATAGGCGAGTTAGCTGCAGTTCTGTCTGCACCTATCTCACTCTTTAGCATGAATACAGTCCTATATGTTTAGCTCCTATAGTCTTTCTTTTATATTCTGTGTGTATCTATGTCCTTAAGCTTCATACACACTACAGTTTTTTAAACGATGGACGACATTACAGAACATTTTTATTGCCAATCAGGCTGCATACACACTACAAACGATTTTCTGTTGAGCCTTCAGTACTGAATGGCTTGATCGTTTATATTAAACTTTTCAAACGATGCGATCAAACGATTTTGTGTACTTTACAATGATCAGGCATGATCGTTGCAGCGTACGCACTTGCACGATATCGTTCAAAACATTCCTTTCACCGGTGTTTTGAACGATTATCGTTTAAAAAAACTGTAGTGTGTATTGGGCTTTATGGCCTCTAAAACTGAACATCTTAATCCAGGTGAAGCCCTACAAAGGTTTAGCATTACTACCTATCTTTTTATTAATTTACTAATTATTCAGTGACCTCACACCTATATTTGGTCCTAGCTATAGTTTATTCTCTTTTGTGGAAATCTGCTATAACAGTGAGAAAATGGCATATATCGTAAAATGCTTATAAATATGCTTAAAAAATAAACATTGAAAATGTGTCCTGATATTTACCATTCCCCCAAAAATCTGCATCAAAAAAGGGTCTGTTTCTTTGAAACCGGCATCAATTACTGTCAGAACTGTTTAGAACTATAAAAAGTACATCTATAAACTATACAACTATAAAAAGTACATCACAGATTTCTTATCAACAGTCAGCAGATGCACTTTTTTATAATATAAAATATTTCACATGTCCATTCAAAATCTGCTTAACAACTGGTGCAAATGATATGACTAGTGCTTCCTTTTTATGGTAACATCACGCTCTGTTGGGGCCATAACTCATCTTGAACAAACTGAATTTTACTAGAACTCAGGATTGTCACAGAAAGCCGATTACATGGCTGCTTACACTCTTGCTGAAATATAATACAGTGATTCAAAATGATCCATACTGTGCCCTGAAGATTGACCAGGGATGGAAGGTATCTGTCTAAAGGGCCAGTTCCATAATTGGCTGCTGTCTGGTGAAACATTACACCACCAGTGTTAATAAAAGGCTCTCTTAATATCCTTAACTTACCCCAATTCTCCAAGCTCCCCAACATTCATTTCACTTTATAAGCAAATCCTTGGAGTAATAACTTCCTAGGTGCAATGGCAGTTACACAGAGATGATAAATTATGCACAATTTCGATCATGACCTTGTAAAATTGTTTGTATTATAAATAAGTGCTTACTATTTATTCAACTAAACCAAATGTTTATTAACATGAAAGTTAATACCTCTTTACATTCAGTTCTTCATACAGTGAGTAAGATGCATAGTGAAGGCAACCACTTTCCATTGTGTTCAAAGGCACACTTTGTACTTAATATCTTGAATATCGATTGTGCAGCTAATGGCTGAGAAAGAATATATTTTGGCACCAAGCAGACTATTATCATAATTGCAGTGAAGTTTAAAAAGCATTTTAATATTTAATAAGATGTGAGAGGTAGGAAGAAATATTTAGACACATCTTCAAAGCCATGGCCAGAATTCGCTGGGTTAATGCTTTTAGCTGTACAAACCACACATTCTGGTCATTAAAGTGTTGGCTATAAGTCACATTTTCATTTCTTGCATCATTTACAACTATATTGTACATGTCAGCACTTGTATATGCTGATAATTAATATGCATGGCAGCGTATATACACAGTGACTATAATACAGTGCAAGCAATTATTTTCATGTATCTTAGCCTCAGACGATATCATGCTGAGTTGAGAGGATGTAACATTTTTAATTACTGTATTTGCCATTTATTAGTACTCTGTGTGCTCAGAGAACAGGTGCATAGAAATGAGAATCTATGTGAATGCCACCTTGAGAGATTTGGGGCAGTTAGGGGGCGAAGTGTTGTATTCTGTTGTGGAAGAGCAGTAGGAGCTACTATCCTGCTATGCTATGGTCACTAATAACATGCAGTTAAGCCTGTCCAATACCTGGGGTATTTATAATAATGTCAATATTAGTGATAACAATTGGTCATTAATTAAGTCAGGGACTTAACATACAAAGACACACAGTGGGGAATATATCAATTAAGGTTGATTCCCCAGGGGGTATACCAAATGCACTCTCAATATATTAGGACAGCGATGCTTCCTCTTCAAACAATTTTACTTTATTGTAACATCATTAAAAACAACATTAGGGCGAAATTGGAAACAAAACATTTCATGCATAACATTGTATCCTCCTGTAATAGTAGTCACAGAAAGTATCCCCTTAGTGTAAACTAGCAGGAGTAATCCATAAGCCACTAGAAAATACCTCATGTCATCCGAATATGGGCAAGATTTACAAAAATTTCTAGTGGAAGGAATGGAGTTCATTCTCAATAATAATTATTTTCATTTCGATGAAACATACTACATCCAACTCAGGGGTACAGCCATGGGGACCAGATTTGCACCCAGCTATGCCAATTTGTTTATGGCAACATGGGAAGAAAACATCACTACCCAAGCAGGCGCAGATCTGGTCCTATGGCATCGATATATTGATGACATAATCTTTATATGGGGTGGTACAGATGACTCTCTTACAGAATTCTGCACCACCTTGAATCAGAATAATGAAGGCATTATTCTTACCTATGACATTAGTAATACTCAGGTCCACTTCTTAGATCTCACTATCTATATTGAAAATAATCAGTTACATACTATGAACTACACTAAACCCACTGACACAAATTCATTCATTCCGGTAACAAGCAATCAACTACAAGTACCACACGAAAAACTTCCACACAGATCACCTTTCTTTTTGGTAACTGATGAGTAAAGGCTACACACCATACGGTCCTTTAAATTCCTACCCCGTCGCCAGCACATTGGTATCTTATTCTGTAGTACTCTATTGAGGACAGGATTGGATTTCAAGACTGGTAGGTGTCTGTTAAGTATTTGGGTCACTGCAGAGGATTCCTGGCAAAAGTCTGTAATGAACCTGATAGTTGTATCTTTCTCAGGTTTCTTCATGGGGTGTATCAGACTTTCCCTATTCGTTTTCAATGCTGCTCGGTAGGCTTTGGATAGGAGGGTTCGGGGATACCCCCTATCCAGGAGTCTTAACTCCAATTCTTTGGCCCTTTCTTTAAACCTCGTGGTAGATGTACAATTGCGGCGTAGTCTCCTATATTCATTTGAGGGAATATGGTTTTTAATACTGTTGTTGTGGGCGCTACTAAAGTGTAGTAGGCTATTAGTCGATGTCTTTTTACGAAAGAGGTCTGTGCACAGGTGCCTACGTTCGTCTACATAAATTGTCACATCAAGGAAATCAATGTGTTCCAGACTCTTACACATGGTAAGTCTCAGGTTCATGTCATTTGCATTCAGGCTCTCCAAGAAGAGATCCAAAGCATCAGAGCTTCCTTGCCATAGGAGCAGGATATCGTCTATGTAGCGAAGCCAAAGAGGAATACATTGGGTGTACTCCTCATTGGCCTCCGAAAAGACGACATCCTGCTCCCACCAGCCCGCAAGTCTTTTGTGTAATTCCCCTGACAAGTAAAGTTGGTGCCAGATGCTACGCAAACATAACTTCTAGGGCCGTATTCGGAGAACCGTTTTTGCGAGAAGTTCCGTGTGCATTTTTAGGATCTGATGAACTGCACATGCGTAGTAACTACATTTACGCTATCTACATTGATTTTACACATGGAAGTCAGTTAGGCACGGACTTGTGAATCGCAAGTGAGAAGATACGTACGGAGAGGTGTAGTTATAATCTGTCCACAGGCAGATACGTGAAAGTGCGTGGCGGGAGGCATTTAAATTACCATTTGAGGGCACGGTGAGGGCGCAGTTAGTTAGATACGCACGTACGAAAGTATTATATGCACGTAAGTGCACACGTATAGTTAAAGGTGCTCTATGGACTCACAGAAAAAACATGTGTGTGAGCATAGGGGTTGCCTTGCAATGTCCGTGCGTATAATTGCGAACCTTTCGCTGACGGATCTCTGAATACAGCCCCTAATGTACGGATCTCAGTTCCATATGTTAGAGGATCCGTGGAAGGGGCCGTCCCTTCACTTCCACATGCATTATCCTCGCCATACAGGTAGGGCTAGGCATGCTGATGAAGGACGGACGTAGATCCATGCAGAGAAATTAAGGTCCAGATCCCAGCATGAGAGGGGAGTGACAGGGGCGTGCGGAACTTCGGACCCCTGCACATATACGGAATGCGTGCAGGGGCCTGGATTCGGTCCAGTGTACTTTGAGCACCTTACTAAGTAAGGGCTGGATTCACAACCCCGTAATTTTTCACATACGTGCCTAATTTTCCGATTCTAGCTACTACGCATGAGTAGTGACTATTTTACGCTCTCTACGTAGCGTTTTGTTACGTAGATTGCATACATTTGGTCTTTAAAGACCGCACGTACGCAATCTATGTAACGAAATGCTATGTAGATAGCGTAAAATTGTTACTACGTATGCGTAGTAGCTAGAATCGGAAAATTAGGCACATATGTGAAAAATTACCGGGTTGTGAATCCGGCCCTAAATATATATTTTTTATGTGCAATCAAAATTTTAAAAAAATCTTATTCTTCCCTTAGTTACGTTCCTTAGTACTGAAAATTGATAACTTGGTCCATCATTAATATGAATGATATAAAATCATTTTGCTAATGCCCAAACAGAGGAGAAAGTGTTCTAGAAAATCAAAGCTATGTTTCTACACATTTAATAGAAACTTCATAGATCCATAATCACCCCCAGAAAATCAAGTTCTCCATGCTGCTTGCCTAGTGGGGCTGGACCAACTACAGCCTGTCCCATGGGTAATACAACGGAAATGAGATTTATCCCTCTAACGTAATACAGGGTTGCCGCCTCTCCCGGAATATCTGGGAGACTCCCGAAATTTGGGCCGTTTTCCCGGTATCCCGATAGAGCCGGCAAATCTCCCGCATGCCCCAACACCCAAACAATCACCCGTGTAATCCCTAGCGTTACTAGGGATGGGCGGGAATTGATGATGTCATCAAGTTCCGCCCACCCCTTTAACACTTGAGATCACACGAGTGATTGACAGGGGGCGGCTTTTAATGAAGCAATTTGCATAAATCACCCTGCCCCCTCGTAGTAATCTATGGCTTCCCTCCAGGTTCTTCTGGAGGAAAGCTTTCAACAGTCGACAATCATGACGTAATAATACAAAAGCCTGAGCAGACCTTCATCATCTGTTAATGTGTATTCCATTGGAGCGCTTCAAAGCGGATGATGCCTGGGTAGGCAGGGTCAGAATGCAACAATTTCATTAATTATTCTTGAAACACAACATATGTGACGTGCATCCTACTGTCAGTGACTGCTCTGGACCATTGAATGGTTGTGGACCTTTATGCCTCATCTTCATCATTATGATCCTCTTCATTTATAGTACATTAGTCAGGTGTAAATAAATGCACCTAATACATGTAAAACTCTACATCAGCTGGAAGTTGTGTGAATAATGAACTCAACCCTGATTTCCTAGCATCTCACATTGCCCCTTGCAAGTGGTGCAGTGTGGACAAGCCTTTGGTGCAGTGGTTCCCAAACTTTCTCAGTTCGAGGCACCCTTAGGGTCTCCATATTTTTTTTCAAGGCACCCCTAAGACAAAAATACAATAGGAAATAGAAACATTCCGAGGCACCCCAGTGAGAGCATTGCGGCACCCCTTGGAGCACAGTTTGGGAATCACTGCTTTGGTGAATTGCAGAGTAAAAATGAAATAATTAATGCTGTTAAGAGCCACCAGGAGAGCATCCATAGCACAGACACAGTGCTCAGCTCATTATTACAAACATATCAGGCATCAATTCTCAAGTCAAAGCAGACTGTGACATAACCTAATTTACCATGTGCTATACGGCCTGTGCCTCATAGTGAAGAATTACTTGTGTCAAACGCAGAATATGTCAAACTTAAACATGATGAACAATAAATAGAGCATAGACTTATTTTTTGTAATGATATTAATTCTGTTATGGAAGCACTTAGCCATGAGGCCATGAGATCACATCCCCCTTTGTAGAAGTGCCACCCTGGTACTTTGCTTCCTCCCTAAACTGGCGCTGTATGAGAGGTGTGGGTACACTTGCATTCCAGTGCCAGCCTCTCTCCGATTCAGGGTTCCACAGCTCACTGGTGTAACAGAGAGGGGAAGCTGAAGGGGGCCGCCCGTCTGCCATTACAATCTGCTGCCTCCTACCCCTCCCCAGCACCAGCATGGTTGTCTAGAAGATGGAGGTTTTAGAGAGTGTGAGAGAGAGATATGAGTATGTTTGAGTGTGTTAAAGGGAGCTGTAGTAAGTATGGGAGGATGATGGGTGGGGTTAAAAAAGGTGAGGGGGTTAAAAATAAAAGGGGGAGTGGCTTACATTCATCATTAAACTGCCCACCCCCACTAAAATAAAATTCTAGTTTCGCCTCTGGGTCATATCACTCACCTCAGCCATCCTTTCATCACTTCTGTTGGTTTGACTGTTCAGCAAGTGCTGGCAGGAGTTGCTGCTGGGTTGTCTATTTAAGCCAGCTGAGGCAGGAAATCCCCCTCTTTCTTCTTGGATTTACCCACCCTGCCTTCCCTGTTGGGATTAGTTATGGTAAAGTTGGTGCAGGTGGTGGTGAGCAATTGGCTAATGTACTCAGCAGTTGATTATGTATGGCCTGAGGTTGAGGCACGTCTCAGTGAGCGGTCTTATGTAGCACCTAGTCGAGGTGTTGTGCGGAAGGCAGAAGGAGAGCACATGGTTTGTTGTCTTTGTTTGCTTGTGTGTTCAAAGGATGGCAGAAATCAGGTTTGATTATTGTGGTAAAGCTGGTGCAGGTAGTGGTTAGCTGGAGTCACACAATGTACTAATATACTCAGCAGTTGATTATGTATGGCCTGAGCTTGAGGCACGTCTTTGCAGGTGGTCTCACATAGCACCCAATTGAGGTGTTGTGCCAAAGGCAGAAGGAGAGCGTCTTAATTGTGATTTGTTGATTTACTCTTCAATATTGTATATTGCAGTCATTTGTTTACCTGCTTTCTTTGGCCCCCATCAATCTTGAATTATATATTTAGTTTAATCAACTATGGATACCAAATGATACAATCCAAAATAAATAAACAAAAGTGAATTTAATAAATCATCATTTTTACCCACAGATAAGTTTCAGTTTCTTTATTGGGTTTATGTGTATTGAGGTGGGTTGGCGTGGTTCAGTGACATCCATCACATATGGGAGGCTTAGAGAAATTATTACACTCACAAACTGTGACCAAAGCATAGAACACTAACCCCAGGAAAGAAGAATGTTGTTGTCACTTGTTTATCCATAAAAGTATATGTAACCCAACTCCATATAAAGCTTACTTTTAAACTATTGTTTATTACCTGACCATATGTACTGCTACTGTTCTGTTTATATTACCAAAGTGATCACTTGACATACTTAGAAAAATGATGATAGTATCCTCTAGATTGTATCCATCTAAATCTTTTAGTGCCATAGCACTCCTGGACATCACTCACTATACATTCTCTCCCTCATTCAAGAGTGGACCATTCAAGTGGACCAGAAACTATGGGTATACATAGAGAGATTCACCTTTAACAATTTTCCTCTTGTGGACCTGCATTCAACCCCTAAACTCTGAGATCTCTCTAAGTACCCTTGCTAGCGTTAAGCGATAAAGTAAGGGTATGGGACAGATCAGTAGTGCCTAACTGACTAATCTACTTTCCCTTGCCCGGGAACATTTCTGTATCAAACTTCTCACTTTTTTTTCACTGTCCCTGTCCCTTTCCCTGTGGGTCTCCAATGGTGTCTCCTCTTTTCAGGATACAACTCCCTACTTCCATTCTCTACAGATTCAACACTGAGTTAATGTGAAAGTAAACAAACCCATTCAATTCTTCACTGATTCCTTCCTTTATAAACTCAATAAAAACATTAGAGGGGCTACTACCTTTTGAAATCAAACATTACTTATATCAGGTCCACAAATTCTGCATCTCTTGCGACTTGAAAAATATTAAAATATTGGAATTGCCCCTGAAAAGGGGCAGTTGATATATACCACCACATTTTCCAAGTATCTCAACCACTCAGAGAGGCAATAAAATTTTTTTTATCATATACTTGACACCAGAACACATGCACAAAATCTGACCTCTCAATCTAAGAATTATTGGAATTGGTGCAGTAAGGTTGGTTAATTGATACATTGTTATAGGCATGTCCCGTAATTGATACCTTAACGCAAGCAGTTTTTCAATTAATCAGAACTGAAGTGTCTTTGTTACACCTCTACCCATCGCAGATGACTTCTTATGCCAGATGTGTCCTTTGTCAGATCCTGATAGCAACCAAAACTACACACGCTTAAAATTGGAAATCTTCCACTCAATTCCCATGTTTAAAATAATAGCCAAGTTTAATATCAATTGAAATGGAAACGCTGGATAATTCCGAAAATATTTTGGCTAGGCTATATTCATTTTCGTTCTGACTTAAGTTAAGTTAGCTTATTGCTGTTCTACCAATAATAAATAAAAATGTAATGATGAAAAAAGGGATATAAAAAAGGTGGCCACTTTTGGGGAGCTATTGCCACAAAACTAAATTATATGCCCCTCCTTACACCTTAAAAATGTTTTGATACCCCCTGCCATAAACATGATCTTTTTAAAATGAAAACAAGTTAGATATACTATTACTTACATATGTTAAATTACATTTTTTAAGTATATTGGTCCACTACCAATAGTTTTCCAGGAACTCAAATCATGTATTTAGCTAATGTTCCTCTAGAGGGAGACAAATAGCAACAAATGACTTTATGCTATGCATTCCCTAACATACTGTATAACAGCTTTTGACTCATGCTTGCCAACTTTTGAAAATTTATTTCAGAAATGGAGGATGGAGGGGGATGGGAGCATATCAACTTCATCTTAAGGTTTTGTCTAGTGTTATTAAGTGGGTGTGTGCTGTTTCATCCAGTGGGTGTGTATAATAGTACTTATATGTTATACAGGCCTATTATGGGGGATAATATGAGCACAATTAAGAACTTTATTCTGGGATATATAATCTTTATTTCCCATAATAAAGCTTTGTATTCCTCCTCCAATTATATCCCAAATTATGACTTGAGTATAGTTTGCCACTTCAATTTTTTGTCTTTTGACAGATCACTTTATGGCACTTTTGTAGACTGCCTGCATTTTTCACCAGTTTCCCACGAAACAGTGTTGCTCCAGCGACTGCTGTCTTTATGAAGACTTTACCAGCAACAGGTAAGCTTAATTCTTCCTAACCCTAACCTTAACCCTCCCCCAACCCTAACCTTAAGCCTCCCTTCTCCACAGCCTAACACCAATACCCCCCAACTCTAAACATCCTAATTTCGTAGCCTAACCCTACCCTCCCTTCTCCTCAGCCTAACCCCAACCCTCCCCTAACTCTAGCAATCCTTGTTCCTCAGCTTAACCCTAACCCTAACCCTCCCCTCTACACAGCCTAACCCAAACCATCCCTGTCACACAGCATATCTCTAACCAGAACATGGAAATAATCGCATTTGACATGGAACCCAATCCAGAAATAAATATGTTATTCTATTCTTATTCAAACATGTGTCTGCGCTGATACAGCCACAAATAAACTGGCAGCAGGATTAGTGTCAAAATGGGATCTTGAGCAGCAACTACATCCCATATGACTCGACATCATAAAGAACCTCATTATGGGGGCATGTAGAACACTATTATGGGAGATACTTTGAGCACAAAAAAGAGACATAAAGTGCTTTATTAGATGCATATAGTCGATATGACCCATAAAAAAATCTCTTTATTCTTCTTTAATTATACTCAAATTAACCACCATAAGAATGTAAAAGACTTTATGGGTAGAGAGCCTTGTTATATGGGATTACTTTGAACACTATTAACTCCCATTAAACGGCTTTACATGCCCCATAATAAAGATCTTAACCCCTTCCGACTTATCTCTTTACTTCTGTCGCCTCTGCATTGCTAACCCAAACTCCCAGCAGCTGATACCCTATCAGCAGCAGCCTCTCTCCCAGCAGCTTACTCACAGTGCTTCTAGCCACGGACACAGATGTGTGTAAAGGTGCTCTTCCTGCTCTGGTGCCCTGGTCCTGACATTTCAATGCTGTCTGTCATACTGTATCTCTGATGTGTGATTTATTTTTCATGTAATTGGATCGAGCAAATGAGTCCCACATCCATTCATATCATAACCACTTCCAATCAAAGGAGTTCTGACAACATATTGAGATGTGCTATGAGGACATTTCTTGCCGAATACCCATTCAAGTGCATGCATCCTATTGTCATTGTCAGTGCTGCCATATAAAATTTGCAATAATTGTCCGTGCGAGTACAGGCATCCAATAGTATATAGTAATAGTGCATGCATTTGCATAGGGCCATATTAGCGAGAAATCACCAAAACCAGCCCATTTTGCACACTATGGGCCTGATCCAGACCTACGCATGAGAGCGGAGCGTATTACCGCTTCAGCGTAAAAACTTTCACTCCTATGACACTCCCCTTACCTTAACCTCCGAACGCCGGCTGAACCATACCCTAACTTTTCCCGGCGTCAGTACGAATTTTCGTAGCGACGGGCTGATCGTACCGGGCTAAGCACGCCCATACTGTACAATTTAAATGGCTCCCCCGGCCTACATTCCCTAACTCCAGCGTCCATACTAACTTCGTAATATAAACACGCCCCGTAGTCGGAAAATACGCAAAGAATACGGACGCCTGAATCGCCGCTACGAAAAGGTCTCTGCTACGACCGGAAGTTGTCACTCTGCACATGCGCAGTGTGTTTCTTCTGCCGATTTTACGCTTACGAACAGCGTAAGATTGCTTGTGAGCGTAGGTCTGGATCAGGCCCTATGTCATCACTCACTAAAGTTGAATGAAGACACATCTGTACCTCAACACTTCCATCACAAGCACAGAGATTCCTGGAAGTATGGATGCCTGGCTCACATTAAGAGGGTAGATCTATACAATAAGTTGATTAAGAGGTGGAAGAGTCGCCCACTGGCAAACTCAACTGAAGCACTATGTCATGAGTGTCATTCCTCCTAAATGTCAATGTCAATGTCAATGGGTCGCAAGCTCATACAATAGTGGCAAAATAGGCTAAAATGCAACAGAAAAGCATAGAAGCTGAGTAAAATCTGGATCTGGTCCTATGTCAAACGTTTGGAATAGTTGGTGGTGCTTGGTGCCTTGTGAGATGTATGGGAAGGAATTAGGAGAAGTGCCCACAGCTCACATAGACACAGAACATTCCCCATTCATAGATCAGTAAGACGGGTACTGCAAAACACTTCTAGTTTATGTCTCCAGCTCCTGTTTACATTCCATGAAGCCTGTATTCATCTGTAAACATCCTGCAATGATGTCCATCTAATTGCTTGAGCAGATGAAATGCACATCACATTTTCCTCTCTGCTCCTACCTCATATAACCCCTATTACAGCACTCCTATATTCTTAAATGTACTTGCATGAGAGAAACTGTAAGAAATTCTATTTCTCAACATGTATAATGTCTATCAATGATTTTTATAGGCACATCGAGGCTGATCCAGAGTTAACGCACAGCGTAACATCACTGCTCTGCCCCGACACTCCCCTTTGTTGGAGTGTATTTACACTCCCTCACGCCGGCTGAAGGCTACCCTAACTGTGACGGCGGCGTTAGTAAGATAACGCCGCCCTCCCAGCCTAATTACCCTCCCTCCCACCGCCTCCCTGCACTAACCTCAGCGTAATAACGCTGGGGGACGCCCCCTCCAGCGTTACTACGCTGAAGCTACATCTGCCCGGCGCATGCGCAGATCGGCTTTTTAGCCGATCTTATGCTTACGCCCACCGTAGCTAGTACGGCGGGCGTAGTTCTGGATCAGGGCCATCATACTTACTATGGGGTAAATCCAGACCTATGGGGTAGTTATGTTAGAACACAAAGCATATTTGCGCTAGCGTAATTACTATGTACTCCCCTAGGCACTCCCCTTGCTCGTATGTACTTTGGCCGTTTTACGTTTCTCAAACCCTACCTTAACTTTTCCTAGCGTAAGTACTGAGGAACGTAATGGATGATGGCCAAACCCAGCCCATAATGCCCAATTTAAATGCCTCACTCTGCCTCCAAAGCGTAATTACAGGTGTCGTATTGATGCCCCGCCCCTTCGTTTGTAGTTACGCTGATGGTACGTATGTTAGGAGTTATTTGGCATAGCATCTGCCGCGCGCATGCGTAGTAAATACAAAAGGGTAATTGGCTAGCGTAAATAAGCTAGCATGCTTAGCTTAGGATCTGGCCCTATATTAGTAAAACTAGATTATTTTTATGGCACAATGATATTTTGCCTCGCAATGTACATTTTTTAATATTTCAAGGTCTGATTAGATTTTCTATGACTTAATCTGCTCAGTCTTCAGGATACAAATGTAGAGGACTCCCTGTGGTGTCCTGATGAATCTGGAAGGATTTGCTGTGAGCCAATGGGGAGGTAGTATGTCAGCATTGGATGTCACTGCTAACCAGGATTGAACCAATCAGGGATGATGGTGGCAAGCCAATTAGGGCTCACCGCATCATCAGCCTGGCCCCCGTCAGACTGCATAAAAGCAGTCGCGGCGAGAGTGGAGCTCAGTCTACGGCAGGAAGTGCAAGACAGAAGACTAGTGGAGAAGGACGACGCTGACCATAAGTGACGACGCTGAAGCAGAAGAAGGACGGGGACACCTCTGCAGCTCTCTAGACACACGGGGCCATGCAATAGACCTCTTAGGCCCCTGGGTGTTTGGTCTTTAGCATGGATGGTGAAGCTTCCATCCAGACCCTCAGGACCAGAGGGCCCTAGTCCCCCACACAATCCACCCCTCCTCTACCGTTTGGTGAGTACCCAGCCCCTCCCTCTTGGCAACGAGTAGTTGGGTTTTGATACTGACTTCCTAGGATTGGCACATACTATAATATAATAGCTTTGGCCCCGTTTGGTCTTTAGCATGGATGGTGGAAGCTTCCATCCAGACCCTCAGGACCAGAGGGCCAGGCCTCTTAGACCTAACTAGTCCCCCACACAATCCACCCCTCCTCTACCGTTTGGTGAGTACCCAGCCCCTCCCTCTTGGCAACGAGTAGTTGGGTTTTGATACTGACTTCCTAGGATTGGCACATACTATAATATAATAGAATATATTATGGGTCTGGGATTTGCACATACTATTACATAATGGGTCATAATAGGGGTCTAGAAATGGCACTTTATATACTGTTTATAGTATACCACTCCCAAAAACCTAATATAAACCACCTATATTATAGTATGTGCCATAACTAGACCCCTAATATACTGTATCCTCACATGTACATTATGTAGTGTGCAGACTCCTAATATATACATGTATTACACACATTGGAAACCCCTCTTTTCAAAAAGCTGCATTTGCCTCTGGAGGTTACCGCAGGAGCGGGCAGGACATTGAGTTTGGGACTTTAGAAAAGGTGACTTTTCCGATTGATAGTATTGGAAAACTTCCACTTTCTGCTTTATGTGCAAGCATAAGCGCTGCTGACCGTGCTCACAGATCCGTTTTCACGCAAAGTTGCGTGCGTATTTTTAGGTACGTTTTAACTGCGCATGCGTAGTAACTTTATTTACGTCAGTTACGTAGAATATACACACGTAAGTGCTTTAGGCACGGACATGTGAATCGCACTTGGGGACATACGTACGGAGGGGCGGGGTTGAAATACGTACTTTAAAATGTACATGAAACTGGGTGGGAGGAGGTATTTAAATGAACGCTTGAGGGCGCGGCAATAAAGGATCACACAGACGGAAGACATACACGCACGTAAGTACACACGTAAAGAACAGAGTGTTCTATGGAGGTGTAAGTCTACGATTGCACGGCCGGGAAAGGGGAGTGTCGTGGGTGTTGCCTTGCTATGTGCGTACGTAGAATTGCGTACTTTTATAAAAAAGGATCTCTGAATCCCGTCCTGCATTCCTAGGACAAATCTAAATCCAAAGCACCGTCCAGGGGCCATTTCCAACAGCAGGGCAGAATGAGCACTGCTGCTAAATGGGAGGGGGGAAGCGTTCTCATAGTAAAGTGAGGCAAGACATGTACTATTCAGCAATGTCGGACTGGCCTGCCGGGGCAGGCGCCACCCCTTATTGCAAGGGGGTGGAGCCTTTCCTTAGATCTCCTCCTTGCACCATTGAAAGTGCTGTGTACAGCCGTGGCTGTGATCAGAAGACGGCAGCGTGACCTGAGGTCACGTGAGCGTCATTATTCTGCAGTGCGCATATCGCGGAGAGAGCCAGAGGAGAGACTGCAAAGATAATTATTATTGAGTTCTTAAAAAATTAGTTGGTGAATGGGGATTTAAAAGCTGGATATGAAGGGCAAAAAGGCTTAATAGACACACAAGAGGACAGGAAAGGATGACTGTAGAAAAACACACGCACAAGGAGGGGGGGGGATTAGATGGCTGTAGAGACACAAACACCTTTTTTTATATTATTAGCGTGTTCTGCCCATCTGGTTTTCAATGGGCGGCTAGTATGGCCCACATACTGCAGACCGCACTTACACTCCAGCAGATACACCACATTTTTTCTGGAGCAGGTTATAAAATAAATGAAAACCAGATAGGCAGAACACACTAATAATATAAAAAAAGGTTTTATAAAACACAATCTTTCATCTCACTTTAGAGAAACCCATGCGTGCTCGTGCTCAGCGTTAGGGAATGTCATTGGTATAGATCTAGTTACCCCCAAATGGAGGGAAGCCACCAATTCAGATTTTTTAGAGAAATCTGAAATGAGGTGGATATATACCATGGAAACCACGACACCAGATGAGCTCAACGCCAATTTTGAAATTAAGTGGTTCCTTTAAAAACAGCATTTTTTGTACCTTCTTATTATATTTCTTTTTAACAATATTTATTACTTATTTATTATATGTATATTGTTACATTTTTACGGTTTGAATTGTTTACACTTTTTTTTATCTGAATTGATACTAATTGTATCCTTTTTATGAATGAATTCCATGCACTTTAATTGAATACCATCTTAACCAATAAGAATGAAGGAGGTGTAGCTACTCCCCTATATATGTCCCCAAGCACCATTAGATCATTAGTAGCATTGAGAAAGACTGTGAACATGGTCGAAACGCGTTGGCTGGTGCTTTAGAGGAATCATTTACATACTTTGTGTGGGGAATTGCTGAAAACACAGCTGCAGCTAGGAGGTCCGTTATATTTGGATGCCATCTGCACCCATACCTTTATATGCTTTTTAATCCAGCTCCATTGTGAGTATATTTGGAATTTTATTTACTTCTGCCTTAATAAAAATGGATTTGCACTATCAAGTGCTTTTGTGTCTCTTCCTGCCTTCCTATCTTCTTGCCCTGCGGTGGAATGCATACTCGGGAACGAGGCTTGCATACGAGAGGGAATTGGCAGACACAGAGAGAGAGAGAGAGAGAGAGAAACATGCAGTACATCTATCACGGCTTTTGGAGGTATAAGAAATCATAGCTCTTCAAACCATCACCGGAAAGGTACCGCTCTGTTTTCTTTTCAAAAGTTTGGAACGCATTACAGTTGACCCACAAAATCCTTTCATAAAAACTGCTGCTGAGATCTGTGGCACGCCGCATGACAGTTGAGACTCCTGTATTTGGTAAGGACAAGCGCCTGTGTAGATCGCTCTGTCCGCTATCTATAAGTTTGGAACTTTTTTGATGGTGTTTAAAAGCATACAAAGACTGTTGCTGGGACCTGCAGTACGCCATACGGCATTTGAGAATCTTATGACTGATACTGTCAGGTGTTTATTGTGGATTGACACTTAAATTTAGTGAACTACAGAATTTATGTACATCATATATTTGTGTTTGTAACAGAAGTTAGCGCTATTGATTGTGAATGTTCCTTTATTGAACAGCTAGCATGTAGTCTGTATTGTATGACAGTAACTAGAATGAAGTTTCTATTGTCTTAAGTGATCCTTATTGTATGGGGATCAGTAGTATGTTCTCTGCCTTGTATATATGTCAGTAGGATTCTCACTGTAATTATATGTGTCACTGCAACTGAGAATTAAGGACCATATTCAAGATTAAGAACGGTCTTTTAAGAAATGACCTACTACGCATGCTTAAGGAAGCCCTATGGCATTGTAAAGTGCTAGAAGGACCCTTTAAGGGGGCAGGTTGCAGGCCATGATGCTTTGACCACACCCAATGACTATGTGGTGGGCCCCATCACAGTATTCTCTGGTGGGCCCCTCTTGCCCCAATCCAACCCTGCTATTCAGACTTCTGTTCTCTGTTCGTTTTAGGTGAGAATGGTGCAAAATTTTACAGGCAGGGTCCACAGAGCTTATCTACAACCCATTGGGGATCCAGCATTGGAAGCCTGGATCTGGTTCACAATTCTTTAAGCAACACATGTGCCAAAAACAATAGGAAACATGGAATTTCTTCTTACTGCACTTGTGGTCCCATATGCCGTATGAAAATGTTTATTAGATGCATTCATAGGTAACTGAAGTTTCTTAAATAACCCACCACTACCTGCCTATTCAATCTACCACCTTACATTCCCCAGTCCATGCTTCAATATTAGACTAGAACACAGTATATTACATTCACACATATATAATATGGGGGTATAAAATGTGGTTGTATATACTTAACTTTTAGCTCTTTTGGAATTATTTACCACAATTGATATCTTTTGTCAGTTACTAAATGACTGTGCCTTACTTTATTACTTTTTGTATTTTCTTCCAGTGTTTGGAAAATGTGTTGGTCCAGAAGAAACAGAATGGAAAATGTGGCCAATTTCTTTGCTGGTTAAAGTAAATCACTATGTAAACGGTTGAATGCTCTGTCAGCCAACCCATGGAATGAAAAGGCCGTCATTTAAATCATGTAATAAAAAAAAAAGTCCCAAACCACAGGGGAAAGTACAGTATCTTGTTGAGGACTGTGATGTGTGGCTCACTGGACTGGATTCCATTACATAAACTATAAAATATGAATACTAGATTCAGACAAAGAGCTGAAAAACTGTCAGAAACTTATGACATCCATCAGATAAACTTTGGAATATACGGAATACAACCTTATGTGAACACCGCTTATAAGCACAATATGTAGTTACATTATTTAAAAAAAACATACTTGCCCAGTGTGACTATGTGTTAGATTCCAGCGAGGCAGGGAATGAAGTGAGTAATCTTCTCTGGGCAGCGCTGTATAATTTGCTTGTGCTATGTAATAAATGTGTATATACTGGCATACACGGTCACCCTCACTTTGCTCTACCCTGGCGCCATAAGTTACACATTTTGGCCGCATAGACTTCTCCTGACACACATCTTCCTTTTTTGGGGTTTCCTTTCTCTGTCAGTAACCTGCCATTACTGATTTCTTCCAGACTGAAGGTAGTGGCTGCCACCACCAGTCTCAATTATAGGTTCTTGGAATCGCTAACTTATGGGTAGATGGAACAGATGCTGCAGAACCTCTTTGTTGTGTGATGGCACACCATGTGGCAGTATACTCAACAAGACAGGATGTACATGCACATAACACAACCACCTACCAGGAATGTGGCAAACCACAGACACCCACCAAATACCAAATATAGGTACAACACACAGACTGTAGTAGCACCATTAAGGGTTGGAAACAAGAATCCCAAGACAGCTGGTCTCTGCTGCTAGGAAATGGCTGACATCAGTAACTAAAGTTTGTGCCAATCATACACCAATACCTAACAGAGCATCCCTGCAAGGCTGTCTTAACAGCACTGTAAGCCCTGGTCAAAGCAATGAGCCCCTACCAAACCATTAGCAGGCATAAAAATGTGACTAAAACTTTTGAACATTATAAACTTTGAAAAACACAAACATTTCAAACTATAAATGATAAATCACATTGTGCCCGCCTGCATCACACTACCCCTTCATCACACTGCTGCCCATTCATTATCACAGTGTTTATCATCACACTGTGCCCTCCATCACACTTTTGCCCCTTCTTGTGTGTCTCTACAACCAACCAAGCTCTTCCCCATTGTGTCCAGCCAGCCCTACTGCCCTCTCCTTGTATGTCCAGCCAGCCTTTTCCCCCTCCTGTTGTGTGTCCAGTCATCCTTCTGCCTCCTCTTTGTATATCCAGCTAGGCTTCTGCCCCCTCCTTATTTGTCCAGCAATCCATACACACCATTATGTCTTGACTTTTTTACTTGTTTTGAAGTCTTTTTCTTTCCTCCATGGTGTGTTTTTTTGTGTAGTGATGACATTCACACCAGCATCATCGTAATAATTATGCAGTTGCACAGTGACACAGACATATAATGCCAAGCACTCTATATGTGCTCCGTTATTACTAAAGCAGAGCAGCCGCGTGTTGTGTCAGGAGTGCTTGGCACTATGGGCCGTATGCAGACTACCAAACGTATAACATATACGTCTGGTGTTTAGCGGTTTTTCCTACTGCGCATGTGTAATACATTTTTACGTTATCTACGTATCTTTTCCTTACGTAGAAGGAAAGACCACATTTACGTAGTCTACATAAGGAAAAGATACATAGATAACGTAAAAAATGTATTATGCATGCGCAGTAGGAAAAACCCTAAACATCGGGTGTATATGTTATGCGTTCGGTAGTCTGCATACGGCCCTATATGTCTGTGTGTGTGTGACTGCATACACATGGTGCCAGGGATTTAAGCGCAAGCTCTGATAGATTCAATAAGAAACAGAGCAGGGGCCTATGGATTTCACTGGCGGCCCCTAGTGATTTGGGGATTAGCCTGGCTCCCCAGCGGAACTGCAGGACAGTCAGTCTGATAATGCCTTGACTACTGGGGCCGGGCAACAGTGCTTAATGACCCCTAGACCTGTGGGGCTATGGGCACCTGCCCATTGTGTCCAGTGGAAAAGATGGCCCTGCATCCCTGTCTGCTTACTGACAGTCAGGACATGGGGTCATATGCAAAGTTTTGTTTTTTTCGTCCAGTTCCGTGCATATTTTTAGGTACGTTTGCATAGTAACTATTTTAGTTCATGTAGACTATACGCATGCCTCACGGACGGACTTGTGAATCGCACGGTGTCACATCCGGATCTGCCATGTAAAAATACGCACGGAAGAATTTACATATAAATGGGTGCGGGGGGCATTTAAATGATGAAAAGTGGGCGCGATTATAAAGATACACACGGAACAGCACTTGGGAAGTTACAGCTGGTCTATGGAGGCGTAAGTGTCCGAGAGCATGGATTAGCAAGGGGAGTTTTAGTGGGTGTCCCTTGCTCCGTCCATCTGTATATTTGCGGCCAGATCTAAACACGCCGGATCTCTGAATACAGCCCGTGATCAGCGGAGACCGATGTTGCTAGTGCAGCGGCCCCTAATAGGAAAGGATCATCATTATGTTGCCTGTAAAGCATGTAGCATACTGCACAAAACATCATGCTTTCTTTTTTACTAAACTGGCATAACTCAGCAGCTTTCCTTAGAGGCTACAGATTTCCAGACACTAAACCCAGCCAGGAGATTCTTGGCACTGTAATGCATGGATCTAGATTTTTTAAAGTTGTAAAAGGGATCAACATCTGTTGAATTTCTCCAGTCATATATTTGGAGAATATTTATCATTGGCAAGAAAGCAGTTATGGTCAGATCATCAATAGTTATACAGCTGACACCATCAGATCAGTTGTATCATTGGTCGATTGTTTTTTAAAAGAAAAGTATTATGTCATCAGGGGATCCCACATAGACAGCTTTATTTTCAGCATGAAAGACCTTCATATCGCCTACATAAATAAAATCACTGATCCATATATAAATAATTAGCTACCTTGTCCATGCTCCTGCTCCTGTGTCACTCCTTGCTGATTTCTTCTGTCTACTCACTCTGCCCTGTCAATTCCTTTCACTCTGTCTTCTTGTCTTCTGTGTCCTGCTCTCTCAACCGCTGCTGGAGATTTCTCCGCCTGTGTTCTGCAGATCCCTGCTGGAGCTGCATCGTTTGGAGGTAAGTTTTAATTTGCTGTTCGTGGTTAGGGTTGAGGTTAGCATTTGAGGTTGAGGCTAAGGTTAGATTTAGGATTATTGGTATGCTGAACATTAAGAAGGGTACACACTGGAAAAAATAAAATGACATTTAAACAATACAGAGTAATAGAACCTGATTCGCGCTAAAGAAGCTTGTTAAGAAGGAAACTATGCACGGTAAGATAAGGTAGCCCTATGGCACGCTTAAGTGCCATAAGGTAATTAAAAACGGGGCCAGTTAGGGGATGGACGAGTGAGTTAGGTGTGGTTCTGTCTAACTCACTCTTAAGCGTGAACACGGTTCATAATCACGGTTATGTGGTGATCCTGCAGCTGTATACACTGGGAAGATTTCAATGCTGGATCGTTCCCAGAAGTCCTTTATGTAATGACCCAGCATTATCCCAGACGATCCGGCCGCCTCCTCCTCCTGCTGCTTGAAAAGGCTGTTGTATAGAAGAAGAGGCAGGACTCTCATTGAAGAGCGATCGTTAAGTACACACTACAAAAAAAACCACACATCATAATATCGTTGATCTGTGATTGTTAGGAGCTGCTATAAATCTAAGTTTAAAGATGCAGGGCGGAATCTGACGATTATCTGCATCGTTTGTCAGTACACACTCAGCAGATTTAAGAGCTCTCTACTGATTATCCTGTGATTGGATGGATATCTCTCCAGTGTGTACCCCGCTTTACAGTCTTCTATCTGACAGGTGTCAAATTAATGACCCTGGGGTAGATCCTGAACAACGTTTGCAGTACGTTTGTTCGCGTAGCGAATTTTCGCATACGTAAATTCGCTACGCTACCCTTAACACACCCCCTGCACGGACGTATTTTGTGAAAATACGCTACCCAAACCCTACCTTAACTTTTCCATTCGTAACAGAATACGTCCGCTAACGGGCGTACAGACTACGCGAACGTACGCAGCTTAGCACGCCCATACTGTACACTTTACTTTAAATCCCGCCTACTTCACGTAATTCGCATGTATTCGTCGCTAACGTAAATTTGGCACGCCCACACGTAATTACTTACGTTCGCAATACGTGAATTATCCTTACGTTTGAAAATACGCTACGCGAAAGTGCGTATTTTCTGCGGTGCGCATGCGCAGTTCGAACAAATCTGCGAATTTACGTGTCTGCCACACGTAAATTCGCAGAAATGCGTAGTTCAGGATCTGCCCCCCTGTTGGTTAGAGGAAAGTTGATATCCATACGCTCTATTAGCTGGATTAAGGGCACTTTAAACAGTGGTGCAAACATGGGGGTTTTCAGTAATACAGAACCGGGACTAAACAAAACAAAAAAAAAATCAATAAGGAAGACAATCCCTGCAGATTGTAGAACATGGAGTTGTACAGCAACTCTTCCAATATTTATCATTGCTGCTGGGGTTCTGGCAGCCAGATTTCCCTTCCCAGAATCTATTACAGATCCGGTGCTTGTAAGGAGAGTATAAAAAATGCAGAGAATATGGAGCTGTTGCACATGTGCAGCATCTCCTCCCCTTGTAAAGCGGAACGGCGCTGTGAACAAGTGAGTCACACATGGCGCCAACGATCTGCAGTCAGCTGACCAGTCAGGCATGAAACGGTAGTATTAAGGCGAGTGCTCTTCATGTGCCGTCTCCAGACTTCTAATATAACCTAAATACATTACATGTGGCTTATATTAGTGGTCTTGAGATGGCACACTGGGATATGAGATTGCAGATCGCTGTATAAGCACACTAATGTATATATGAGATATGAGATTGCAGATATCTGTATTAGCACACTAATGTATATATGGGATATGAGATTGCAGATAGCTGTATAAGCACACTAATGTATATATGGGGTATGAGATTGCAGATATCTGTATAAGCACACTAATGTATATATGGGATATGAGATTGCAGATAGCTGTATAAGCACACTAATGTATATATGAGATTGCAGATCGCTGTATAAGCACACTAATGTATATATGAGATTGCAGATCGCTGTATAAGCACACTAATGTATATATGAGATTGCAGATCGCTGTATAAGCACACTAATGTATATATGAGATTGCAGATCGCTGTATAAGCACACTAATGTATATATGAGATTGCAGATCGCTGTATAAGCACACTAATGTATATATGAGATTGCAGATCGCTGTATAAGCACACTAATGTATATATGAGATTGCAGATCGCTGTATAAGCACACTAATGTATATATGAGATTGCAGATCGCTGTATAAGCACACTAATGTATATATGAGATTGCAGATCGCTGTATAAGCACACTAATGTATATATGAGATTGCAGATCGCTGTATAAGCACACTAATGTATATATGAGATTGCAGATCGCTGTATAAGCACACTAATGTATATATGAGATTGCAGATCGCTGTATAAGCACACTAATGTATATATGAGATTGCAGATCGCTGTATAAGCACACTAATGTATATATGAGATATGAGATTGCAGATCGCTGTATAAGCACACTAATGTATATATGAGATATGAGATTGCAGATACCTGTATAAGCACACTAATGTATATATGAGATATGAGATTGCAGATATCTGTATAAGCACACTAATGTATATATGAGATTGCAGATATCTGTATAAGCACACTAATGTACATATGAGATATGAGATTGCAGATCGCTGTATAAGCACACTAATGTATATATGGGATATGAGATTGCAGATATCTGTATAAGCACACTAATGTACATATGGGATATGAGATTGCAGACAACAGTAAAAACATGATAAAGTATATACGAGTTATGAATAAAATGTTGTATAAAACAATAGAATAAGGCAAAACACCTGGAATCCCTAACAGTTTTGTACATTTACAATATCCATGCATGCTTTCATTGCAGGAAATTATCAAATATTTGTTAATATATATGTTTATTATATAAGGTTATCTGGCATTATATATTCTTAATCCACAATATTCATAAGCAATCATCACTTAAGATGCCGGTCTGATCTTGGGTAAATCCCATACATAGATGCACATGTACAACGTTCATATATGTTTTAACAGCTGGTCCCATTTGGGAAATTACCAAATATTTGTTCAGTTAGTGCATTACCTAAAGTTATCTGGCATTTAATCTTTAACTCATAATCTTTAAATGTAAACAATTTTCACATATATGTTTGGAAACTAACTTAAAAAATTCTGTGATGCGCTAATACTATATTCATTTTCTTCTTTTTTTATTTAGCATAACTATCCCAGAAACAGTGTATATTAAAGGCGACAGTTTATCTATGTTGTGCCACTGTAACATTTTACTGGGAATTTCTTCTTGGCAATCCTGCAGCTCTAATCTAGAAATCTATACCCTGTGTGTTATATCATCCAGTTATCCCAACACTGGTCACTGCTCATAGGAAACAGATGTCTAGTAAACTCTAGACTCCACTTTAACTTTAGTTAGTTTGAGCCTGTGATTTGCTAGAGCCTATATTGATAGCTTACTGCTCTAAAAGAAAATATTTTCAATTCAGTCTTAATTATTGTTTACTGAATACCCATGAAAACCAACAGATATCTTTCAATATTTTTGCTTCATTAATGAAGAAAAACCTTAGATTTTTTTGTACATCTAACATATATTATGTTGCATTTTCAGAAATAAAATAAAGTCAATTATAAAAAGCGCTAGACATGTGACCTTTGTTATGAATAGTTTTTTTAGAATTTTTTTTTAGAACATTTTCATCATTTTTCTAACATTCATCAGAATTGATATAATATTGTTTTCAAAATCGGAGAGCAGATGTGACCTTCTATGTAGAGTAGTTCTTTCCTCCTTATATACCTGCATAGTAATTGGATGACTTCTAAACTAAAAGGCTTTGGCTCAATGCATTTAATGTTGTTTTGGAAATCTGTTGGTTAAAAAATATGTCTATTTGTTAAGCTGGCCATACATTGGGTCGATTATTGATCCCAGCAGGGGTGTCCCGATAAATGGGACGATTTCCTGCCAGGGAAATATCCCATTATCGGCACCATGCATCTCTCCTGCTGGGACTGATAATCCTAGCAGAAGAGGAGGGAAGACAGGGCTCTATACCACTGTACTAAGCTGCTTGGACAGCTTTGAAGTATACCAAAGCCGCACTGTGTGAAATGCGGCTTCAGCTGATCTTTGTCTCTACTACTCTCTGCAACAGACGCTGCTGCATATCTATGTACTATGCTGTTCTGACAGCTCTGAAGGTATACTTCAAAGCTGTCAGAGCAGCATAGTACATAGATCTGCAGCAGCACCTTTGAGGAATAGGGAGCCTTTCAGATAGCTGATTTGCTCACTTAAAATATTGTGCACTAGCACCCAATATAAATTAGACAGGTTTAAAAATCCAATAATCATACCAGAGCGTTTCTGGTGCAGTTATTGGACATTTTAAAAAAGTATCCTATCCATTAACTAGAGTGATTTTTGGCCCGACCCACGATGATTGTAGGATCAGGCCGATAACCCCTCTAGTGTATGGCCAGCTTTACTCCAGCGGTAGCATATTCTGAAATGAAGAGAGTTTTGGGACCTTTTGGTATAAAACAAAAAAAAATTTAATAAAAAACTGGGATTTTATGTAATATATGGTAAAAACATTCATGCTAAATAAGATTTTAGCACTATGGCTCTATTGGGTTACATTTTATTTGCCAAGGGTACCACATTAGGTCTGTTACAAGCAAGAGCAGAGGTAACAATTAGATTTGCATTTTTATTATCTAACATTGGGCCTGATCCAGAACAACGCATCGGAGCGAATTTACGCGAGACGTAAAATCGCCTATTTCTAAGTACTGCGCATGTGCACCATAGAAAATAATTTGTGACGTAAATACTTGCGTGTGGGCGTGCCAATTTTACGTGAGTCAACAATACGTTCGATTTACGTGAAGTAGGTGGAGGTTTGTATTTAAAGTGTACAGTATGGGCGTGCTAAGCGGCGTACGTTCATGTAGTCTATACGTCCGTTAGCGGACGTACGCTGTTGCGCAAAAAAAAGTTAAGGTAGGGTTTGGGAAGCGGAACTCGGTGAAATACGTACATTCAAGGGGTGTGCCTAAGGGAGTGTATAGAACATACGCATGCGAAAATACGTTACGCGTGGCAACGTATTGCACGCGTAGTTCTGGATCTACCCCATTGTTACTGTAATTAGTTATTTGTTTTTATTATTTAGTAACAGGTTTTTATATAGCAGATTACATAGCGCTTTAAGTGTTAACAATCGTTATAACAAGACTGGTGGTAACAGACAGACTGGGTGGCTAAGAGGACCCTGACCAGAAGCTTACACTCTATGGACCTGATTCACATTTAAGAAGCTCCTGCTTCTTAAGTGCAGAATCTCCCAAAATGAGCTACGCATGCATAGTAGGTCATTTACGCAATCTACTTACCACTTAGGTCTTTAAAGAGTAGTAGGAGTAGTTTAGGAATAAGGAGGCGTGCTAATGCCGCCTCAGGGAGGATTTAGTTAGAAGTGAGAAGAGGGAGGGATTTAGATTAGCCGGGGAGGGCGGGGGGAGGCGGGGAGAGCTGTTCTCTGTGCGTAGTTTCCTTCTTAAGATGGAAACTATACACGGTAAGATAAGGTGGCCCTATGGCACTCTTAAGTGACATAAGGTACCTAAAAACAGGGGGCAGGTTAGGAGCACGACGAGTGAGTTATGTGAATACGGTCCTATAGGATTAGTCATAATTCTGCTCCTGATCTTTGTTACTGTCCACACTAAAATGATTAACTGTTCAGTAATTAACAATACACTGAAAAAAGAACTAGACATCGGGCATAGTTACTCTTGAAAATTAGGATCACCCCCAAAAAATATTCTAACAATGTAATGCAGTTTCTGACAATTCTGCAGCATCGCGGGAGTCTCCGGTAATAAAAAGCGCCTTTAGGCTGTCTCTGTTTCGAAAAGGCAGTCATTTGCGATTATTTTAGAATGGGTAGGTATGCTGATTGGCATTATTACTCATTCATTTTTTGGAAGCAGACCTATCGCACCCGTCGCAGACCTCACCGGGGTGATTAACCTCTCCAGGTATTTTTAGGGTTAGGGTCTGGGGAAGGAGAGTGTTAGAGTCATGGAAGTGGAGGATTACGGTTAGGGTCAGCCAGCGGGCTGGGGAGTCTTAGGGTTAGGCTGCAGGGAGGGGAATGTTAGGGTCAAGTTGCGGGGAGGGGAGTCTTAGGGTTAGGCTACAGAAAGGGGAGTCTTACAGTTAGGCTGTGGGGAGGGGAGGTCTTAGAGTTAGGCTGCATGGAAGGGAGGGTTAAGGTTAGGCTTCAGGAAAGGGAGGGTTAGGGTAAGGATTAAGGTAAGAATTGGGGTAAGGGTTGGGAATGGATTTATACTAACCTTTTGGTGCACCATCTTTGGTCTGCAGGGGATCAATTGCTTTGCCTCTTTGAAGCAAAAGCAATCCATTTCCCAGTCAGTTTAGAACTGGCTTGGAGAGAACAGCCCTTTCGAAAAAGGGCCATTCTCATTGGGACAGAACACACTGGTAAGATGTCAAAGCTATCTGATGATAATCGTGTGATCTGCGCAGTATTATTGAGTTTGGACAACTGTGGTCATGGATCTTCACTGCTGCCTTGACGGTGTTCAAATATTTAACAAACCACAATTTAAATTTCATTATTTCCTACTCTTTTCCATCAGGTAATGTGGAGGCATCTACTGGTTCAGTCTAAGTTGCTGTGGTCAGAGTCATAACTAGAGGTTTTAGTGCTTGGGGCAGGAAGGAAAACACTCTTTTGCCCTTAACTCTAACCCAATTAATCTGAAGTGTTAGCTTACCTGCGCCTCATTTCAATTTTGCACTCTGGGAGGTCTTCCTGGTGACTCACCCCTCGATACAGCTATCTCTAGAAACCAGATGGGTTTATTCTGTCTAGTCTGTGCAGTTTTCAAACTTTTTGTTATCAGCAGAAGTGAAAATAAATCACTCAGTTTTCAGAGAGAACACAGCTTGAGAAAATACAGATGTCCTCTAGAGAGTAATCTCCCTCAGCCACTGACCAGCAAGTAATGTCAGTGTGCAAAGATGACCAAGCCTTTCTCCACCATGCCCTATAACTATTGTGAAAATTGTGTGAGAGATTTAAAAAGAGAAAAAATCCAATGTCTACAAAACCAAGTCAGAAATAGATAAATGTGCTCTATGCCCATGTAGAATATAAAGGAATCTTTCTTGGAAAGACAAATATGCAGAATGGATAAAAAGAGATTTTGCAGAACATTCATCTAATGTTGAAAGCAGACCAGCTCTCTGGGCCTCCGAAAGGAAGTGAATTCATTGTAAACAGTTGGAAGTCTTTTTTTTTTTTAACTGATTATAATGAATTCCTCTCTGTTCAGTATAGAGCCAGAAATCCTGTGTCCTCACCCCCGCATTACTATGGCAACAGAAGCAGTTCACAGATTGCATGGTGCTTACTATTATGCTGCAGATGCTCCTTGTATTCTACCTCTATCAACCGGGTTCTGTTTTAGTGGGTGACATTCTGCCATGGAAGCACTGTATCATTCAGGGTGAAATAATAAATTGGTGGAAGCAGCAAGGAATATTAATCTAGGTTTATAAACTCAGTGGCATGAATACCATGAGCGCAGGGAGTGCAGCTGCTATGAGGCTTGTAGCAGAGACCATGGCAGCTGTCCAACCTGCGCTCCATGGAGGACACACCAGCAATGACGGGTCAAAGCTGTCAGTGTCTGGAAGTTTAGACAGTGCTCAACACTCAGTCTTTGTGCACTGAGCACTGTTTTTATATTCATTTCCAGCAGCTGACAGCTTAGAGCTGTACTTTGCCAGCAGAAGAGGGTGTGGACATAAAAGGACGTCATTAAGGTATCAGCTGTTGGCAATTAATTTAAAACAGCTCTTAGCACTCAGAGACTCAGAGCTGAGCACTGTCTAAGCTGTCAGTCTCTGATAGTGGTGTAGGGGTTTAGCGTGAGTCTCCATGCACCCTGATTCACCATCCTGCCTCTCTGCTGCCCAGGTCTGTCTACTTCTGCATTTGAAAAAATTCTTAATTTCTGGAAATTACCATAATCAACTTCCAAGCACAGCTGAAACCCTGAAAGGCATACACATGTAGGGTTATCATCAGTGTGGTATAACTCTGGACTGTCTGAAAATCATAAGAGTCTGGAGTCATAGTAAAGCCTACAGGGCTCCGTGTGTGTGATGGGGATGGTCAGGTGACTACGTAGTGCTGCCAAGTGCAACACCTACCTCTACTACTCAGCCACCTGTCATATCCATGCGCAGACATCATTTCAGAGGTTTTTGGTGGTGGTAAGGGGCTGCTTTGTCACTGGGTTTGTTTTGTTATTCTTTTATGTTATCTTGGCATCCACATATAGGTAACGTTACTGTTACCATTAAGTGAGGATGGGCCTGATCCAGACCTACACTCATGAAACGCTCAAGTGCGTAGCGTATTTTCGCCAGCGTAACTCCGATCCAATACTAGAGATGAGCTCCGGCCATTTTTTGGGGTTTTGGTTTTGGTTTTGGATCTGGATCTACCTTCGTGTTTTGGGTTTGGATGTGTTTTGGCAAAACCGCCCTTATGTGTTTTCTCATCTCTATCCAATACCCTTGGCACTCTCCTTGGTCGTACTTAGTTTTGCCATCTTATGCTGAGCAAGCCCTACCCTGACTTTTTTGATCATAAATGCGGGCGTCCATAAGCTCCTTGTGTAGTTACGATGCTTAGCACGCCCATACTGTACGATTTACATACCTCACCCCACCCTCGGTGCATATTTACTAATTTCGTATGGCAGGCACACCCCCTCGAGCGTTGTTACGGGAATTTCTGAACGTAACATCTGCCCCACGCATGCGCAGTAAGTACAAATGTCCGTTTACGCTTACGACCATCGTAAAAATGCAGCCGAGCGTAGGTCTGGATCAGGCCCGATGTTACCAAACAGACCAGTTTGTGTTATTACACTCCATTTATCATTTTAATCTGTTACAAATGTGTTTTGATTTTTCAGGTACCATTGTATTGTGTTTCAATAAACATTTTAAACATGTATGGAATTCAGCAATAGTAGATTAATAATACTATGAAACTTATATTGCTTTATATTGCTTAAGTAATTTGCCCATGTTAGGCATATGGTAAGACCCAGTTTACACTGGTTGCTAAAATACTTTTACAACTACCAGCCTTTATTGTGGAGAAGCTGAATATCACTCAGATCCCTAGAAAGTATTGCTTTTCAAGCAGCACTTTATACCAGAGTCACCTTCTCTTAGAGGACCGGATCCAGACCCCGCACATTTTCCGTACATGCGGGTATCTATCTGTCCACATGAGAGAGGGGAGTGAACTCCCTCTGTCACTCCCCTCTCTTTTGTGGATAATTGTGTGACTTACCTTGCCATAGAGCACACGAGCAGATCAGCGGTCCGTCTTCTCATACATACCTAATCACTCCCATACTGTAGCATTTAACCAGCCTTGCTGGGCAGAGGGGAAGCACAGCCCTACTGAAATGGCATTGTATGGAGCTACGTTCAGAACATTAGCATAACATCTGGAGAGCGCATGCAGTCTAATCAACCCGCTTACACACCTTGCGTACTTAAGTGGGTTATCGGGAGTAATGGCCTGATCCAGAACTATGCTGAAGCGCTGTGCGTACTAACGCACAACGTATCGGCATGCACTCCCCCTGACACTCCCCCTGTGGCCGGCGTAATTACACACTGTTACGCCGGCTGAAGGCAACCCTAACTTCAGCCGGCATAACAGTGTGTAATTACTCAGGCCACAGGAGCGTAAGTGGCCAAACCCGCCCTCTTGCCCTCATTACCTTACCTCCCCCGCCTTCCTTCCCTAACTGTTGTGTAGTTACAGCGAGAAGCACCCCCTCAACCATAACTACACAACAGTTAGGGACGCCTGATCCTAAGGAACAGGTTTCTCTAGCTACGCCGGGCAACACCTGCACTACAGTATAGTGTAGTTTATATAGAGTGTTCCCTGTCTCTGAGCTGGTGCAAAATATTAGGTAGAAATGCAGGGAGTCTGTCCTGCTTTGCACTCACCACAGCACTAAACTGGCCACTTCTTCATTTAAATATAGTCTAATAACTCATTGCACTTAAGTGAGGGTGTATAAGGGGGTATGCCCTCCCACTGATTTAGTTAAAAAGCTCTAAATCTCCATTCCGTTCTAGTATTTCTATATTTTAATACCGCCACTTGTAAATGTCCATACCCCCAACTCTAAGTTTCCACTTTGACCACTGACTTATGTAGAATACGCCCCCAATGTGGAAATGTGCCCACCTAAAATCATCGTAGTCCAGTCCGACTGCAAATGCCCAACCCACAAAACATTTATTCTGAATGGGAAAGGGTTATCCAAAAGTACTAGCTCCATCAACAGCCAGTGAACATGAACTTACAAAGGCTCCTGCCTTCTGGGCCCGAGCATGGTCCTTTTAACAATCTGGAAGGACAAGGAAGAGGTGGATTCCTTTGTTCATCTCAAATTCCTTGGTCTTCATTGCATCCTTGGAGTTCTATTGTCCCATGTCCAGTGGTCAATGAGCATAATGTACAGGTGGTTCTAGCCTGGCCAACAAGGTCAGTTATCCTAACTAAGCATACATTATATTTTATCTGTGTCTATAACTTGCATACACTATATGAAATCTTTTATTAAAACATAGCATCACTAATACAACATGATAAACTACACTACAAGTCTAAACATGACAACAATATAACATTGTGACGATGATCAGCAGATTCTAATTGAAACCTCCTGTGGATAAAGCATATATTTTAGTAATTGCAAACACATTTTATTTATTAAGCGTACATGGAAATATGAAAAAAGAAGAATTCTGGCTGGAGACACACAAGAAGAGGAAAAAAAGCTAGCTGGAGACACACAAAAAGTTGGGAGTTAGGCTGGCTGGAGACACATAAGAAGGGGAAAAAGGCTATCTGGTGTACATAAAAGAAACAACACAAGAGACACACACATTTAGGCGCTTACCCTCTGTAAGGTAGAGTAGGTAGACAAATACTCCTAGCAGATGTTCTCTCAGTGCATCAGGTTGATGCAAATAAAACTGGAGGTATGGGCAGGAGGAGGTCTCGATAGGCAGGGAATAAATATGTGAACTCCTTCCACAACAGAGTCGGCAGGTGAAGAGCAATGGGAATAGTGAACCACAGCACTAATCCAGCAATGAAAGTGAGCTCCTTCCACAATAAGATCGGCAGGTGGAGGGCAATATAAATAGTAAGTCATCGTACTGATCCAATCAGCAGCTTAACGGTAATGGCTCAATATTGCAGAGAGCCGAAATGGGATAGCACAGCCTATGTGAATAGCTGATGTGTAGACTTGTAGTCCCAATACGTGTCCTATGCGGCAAGGCAAAGCATTTCGTACCTTCAAGGTACTTTATCAAGCAGTGAATAGTCCATGCTCCTTCCGGCTTATTTAAGGGGAGGGTACTTCATTAACTAAGCAAGCAGCTGTGTGCGGTCAAACGGGGGAGCAGAAATATAACACAAAGAATGCAATTTATATAAAACCAATACAAACAATGAATAACTAAAACTTATAATAAAAGTATTATGGAATTCATATATTCCAACTAATATATACCAGTGTTGAAACGATAACTGCGTCAGGTAAAAAGATAGGGATTGCTAGAGAGCCAAACAATCAGGAAACCTTTCAGAGAGTAGAGATGACAAGCGCGAACATTTTAATCATTTAAGACAGAAATATTGAACTTAAAACAAATTAAATAGAATGAAATAAACCAAAGTGGAAATGAAATACAGAAATAAAAATAAGAAATAATAAAAGATAAAAAATAAATAAAATACAAAAACAGAGTGTGAATAGTTAAATACCAATTGTATTACATCAAAGATAATAATGATAATAGGAAATAATATAAACCTAATGAAATGAGATTAGGTTAAAATTAGATTAAATAAAATAAGGTGAAACATTATTTGAAATAAAATGATATAATGAATAAAAAAAGAAAAAAGATATATCATCAGAGAAACTAATGATAAAAAGCAATAAACACAAATATAATAAATAAAGGACTGGTGGATGATTTTAAAGTGATATGCAGTTTGGTGTGGACCTAAATAATAAAACAGATAGTGGTTATGGAGTGTGTAAGTATGAATAAATCTGGATCAAAAACCAAGAGTGGTGAATTCAAGTGTTTTGTTAAGCCCATCGGGCATCAGTGTCTGTAATTGTAGGATCCACTTGATTTCCGCTCGACAGAGCATACGGAATCTATTACCCCCTCTACTAGTGGGTGTAATAACATCACTAACAAAAACTTTCAGCCCAATAGGATTCGCATCATGTACCGAGTCAAGGTGTTTAGAAACACTATGTGAGGGAAATCTATTGATTATGTTTCTCCTATGTTCTCTAATCCTCTCCTTCAGTGTCCGTGTGGTACATATTGCAGGAGACATGGGACACTGAAGGAGATATTGCAGGAGACATGGGACACTGAAGGAGATTGGGACACTGAAGGAGATATTGCAGGAGACATGGGACACTGAAGGAGATAGACAACATAACTGGACTCAGTTAGCAAAATGTTTAATATTAAATTGCTGTTGAGTAACAAAGGAAATGAAAGTACAAGAGTGGTGCGATATGTAGTCACAGGTAAGACACCTAGTTTGTCACAACAGCTTTGTATTCACTTGGGGCAAATAAGTTTTTAAGGCTTTGGTTCTTTTTAAAGATAATTTTAGGTTTGTCATCCAAAACTTTATTGAGAACGGGATCATTCTTGAGTATAAAGAAATACTTATTGATAATATTCTTAATTTGGGATTTGCTGTTAAACTTGGATATGAAAGCAACGGGATTATCTCTGTTAATTGTACAATTGGTATTAGTGGTATTAAGTTTAGAGGATCCTGTGTGGGTAGGATGATCCCTAGGGGAAAAGAATTGAGATCTTTCAATTGTCTCAACCTCCGCTAGGGACTGTCGCAATAGATCGTCTGGGTATCCTCTAGATCTAAAGCGATTCAAAAGATCCTGGGATTGAGAAAGGAAAGTCACCTCAGAAGAGCAGTACCCAGGAACGGTAGTGCCCACTGTTGAAGTGCAAAAAATTATTAGTCACGTCCACAGGTTTAATGCAGGTCTTGGATTGTACAGTGGAGTTCTCAACAAACAGAGTCAAATCAAGAAAATCGATGATGGAGTCACTCCAATATAAGGAAAAAGATACATTTAAACAATTAGAATTGAGGTAATCTATAAAGTCAATGATGGAAAAATAACGGGTATCCCAAATAAAAAACAACTCATCTATGTACCTCCCATAGAGCACCAGACTTGCTCCAAACGGCCCATCCCAGATGTATTCATGTTCAAATTTGCCCATGTAGAGGTTGGCAAAGCTCGGAGCGAATCTGGTGCCCATGGCGGTGCCAAGCACCTGGAGGTACACACAAGAATCAAATTTAAAATAATTATGTTGAAGGATAAACAAAATGACCTGTAACAAAAATCTAGTAAATTTGGGAGTGACTCCACCATCTTCCCTTCCCTCAAAAAATCGCCCACAGCCTCGACCCCATCCTGATGAAGAATGTTGGTATACAAGGCTGTGACGTCAAGAGAGGCAAAAATATATTAAGACTCCCATTTGAAGTTCATAAGTTGATTGAGCAGGTACCTTGAGTCCCGTAAATAGGATCTTAATGAGACAACGGGATCATTAGTATGTTGTATGTATTGTGTGGTGGTCACTAGGATGCTGGATGTTTCAGGTGGTGGTCACTTAGGTGGAAGTGCCTACCTGCATTGCACAGAGTTTACTGTACCTCTTTTCTTGTACTTAATTGGCAATACATAACCCTGTCCCCATATCATATATTTTACACTGATTTTATTAAGGTTCTTTATTCTATACTAGTCCAGTTTACATCATTTTTGACCCCGCCAATAGTTCATCCCATCCACATGTGGCTGCTTGCAGATTTTTTTCCAGTTCTCAATCCGCCCCTGCT